>JALDNG010000711.1:15000-70000 GCA_024349245.1 Neodontobutis hainanensis
GTTACCTCTTCAAGGTTGCCATTTCTCTGTGGTATTCCAAGATACTTGTAACCATCCTCAATGTCTGCTATTGTTCCTTCTGGTAGTGAGACTCCTTCTGTGTGGACTACCTTCCCTCCCTTTGTCACAATTCGACTACACTTCTCAAGCTCGAATGGCGTCCCAATGTCAGAGCTGTAGATCCCGGTGGTGTGGATCAGTGAGTCGATGTGGGTGACTGTTCTGTCAACCAGGAGTTGGTGTTTGGCTCCTCTGGTTTCTTTGCCAATGCCTTTCTGTGCTCATGTATTTGATCCATGTGCCCACTTATCTTAGCCGCGATGATGCCTGACATGAGTTTCCATGGAGAGACAAGTAATTGGCCGATAGTTGGATGGGACTGTGGGACCCTTTGTGGGATCCTTCAAGATCAGGATTGTACGCCCTTCGGTAAGCCATTCAGGGTGTGTCCCATCCCTTAGCAGCTGGTTCATTTGTTTTGAAAGGTGCTCGTGGAGTGCAGTGAACTTTTTTTAGCCAGTAGGTGTGGATCCTGTCAGGGCCCGGTGCTGTCAGTTTTTCATACCCAAGACTCTTTATTTGATGTCTGCCGCTGTGATGGTAACTGGATTCTGTTCAGGGAGGTTGCTGTGGTCCTCTCTCAGAGCCACCAACCACTGTGCATCGCTGTTGTGTGATGCCTCCCTCTCCAATATACTTTGACAGTACTGTTTAGTTTCCAGCCTTGGTGGGTCGTCTCTGCTGTTATTACCCTGCCATTGAGCGTACACTTTCGCAGGTTGAGTTGCAATAATAGTTCATTCTTCTGGCTTCATTCTCTCTTGTGTACCTTTTTAGGCCAAGGCTTGGAACCTTTGTTTGGCAGTTTCAAGTGCTTCAAGTATTGGCATCTGGTTGTACCTTGGGTACTTTTCTCATTGCACCTATCTTGGCCTCCGTCAGTTGGCTCACTTCTCTCCGTGCCTTCTTGATTTTAGCCTCCAGCCTTTGTTTCCATGGTGGGTATTGTTTCTTATGGTTCTCATGGTTGCTCTTATAGCCAAGCATCTCGAGGATCACTGCTGCTGAGGTGTATAGCAGCTCATTGGTTTCAGTGATAGTTGCGGTAGGGATCTCACGGCACTCGCCGTTGTAGTTGGCGTCGGGGTTGCCTTTCATTCATTCTTGCCATGATCTTGTCTTTCAGGTCAGTCGCTGCCCCCTCTGACCTCTCGTCCTGGCTCCCCCTTGCCTTAGCATTTGTGTTGTATCTCGTCAATCTCAAGTTGTGATAGCAGTTGCCGCTTGTGGATGTTGGAACACTGAGCTACTAGTTTCTTCGACGTAAGCCTGGATTGTGGGTTTCAAAGTAACCATTCATCCCACATCCTCTTCATGTAACCCCTCTGACTAGGGTTACTGGAGTAGTAGCATTCCAACAGAGCCTTGTTATCGCATCACGCCCATCTTTGTGATGTTCTTGTTCCTGTTCCTGTAGCCCATTTGTCATCAAGTTGCTCTGGTTCCCCAACACCTGACGACCTTGTTTGACCGGTCGCCGTCTGATCCGGCTTCTCATAGCATTTATTGTCTCCCATCGTCTTGCCTAAGGACCCCCACTGGATAGCGCCCCGAGGGGGATTCGAACCCCGGTCCCGAGTGAAAAGTCCTGTCCTTATATAAATATATATATATAAAATTATATAACAGATTACATTATCACCAGAAATGTCCTTTGCAATATATCAACCTCCCACTTCTAAGGAAACTTTCTTTGATCACCTGTCGGGTGAAAAGATGGGTGCCTAAAGAAAAGTTGTGGTGCTGTCGTAAGTAGGGAGCAGGATAATCGGAGACATTTACATTTGTGCCCATACCCTGGCAGAATTTTGGGATTATTTTATATTGTCGTTATTTCCAAAATGGGTTTGTTTTACTCACTTTTGACTTTCATCAGTAAGTTTCTTGATGACTTGACCAAGTGTGAACAGACTGCGGTTAATATTGCAACCTTCTTTGAAGCGAGCACCTACAATAAAAAATAAATAAATAAAAAAAATTACCCACTTTAACCCAGTATGTACACAGTAGACTACTCATGCAGAGCAGCCAGTGTTATTCTTTTTGCTTACCTTCTGCTCCCGTTTGACTGGCTCTCTCAGATCCTGCAAGATCAACTAAATTCTGAAGGAAAAAATGCTGAATAGACAAGGACAAAAAACAGCATGACTACTTAAAAATATGAGTAAACTCACCAGATGGGACACAATAACAGCTCCATCAGCATTTTCACTCTCACTTCGCTCTCTGCTCTCCAGAATCTATGGTGGAAAAACTTGTGAAACATTCAGATCAATATTCCTGATGATTGGAAATTGATTAATACTTGCCATTCGGAAAATGGTGTGTGAGCGACTGCTGCGTTGGTTCATTTTGTCTTCCCATAATGACGATTTTCTACAGGAACAGAAGATTAGTTAACAGATTGTATAGTGATCAGACTCCATGTTATATACTATATTATATCTTACTTTCTCCTTTTCTAATCCAGCCCAAGGCTTGTGCAGGAGAAGTCACAAGTTCCTCAGTAAGGTCAGCCACATAGATGTTTTTCTGCATAACAAGACAGCAAAAAAATACCAAAAATAAACAAAAATTAAGGCTATTTTAGTACCAGTCTCAAAGCCCACTCATCCATATACAACAAATTAGAACATTGAAACAGCAGGTAATTATTAGTGAGGGAGTCAGTCTTGCATCTAAAATTGAAACTAAAGTGTTATGCATTATATATTTCGGAATATATGTTTATGACAACACAACAAGCTTCATTTAAAGATTATTATCTCTAGATATTAGATTCAACTTTGTCATAATAAATAAATAAAAAATAAAAAAAAGGTACAAAGCAATGAAATGCAGTTTAGCATTCATCAAGAAGAGGAAAACCAGTGCAGGATATTCAGTAAAAACAATATACTGTGTAATATAATATAATGTGTGTAATAATAATAATATATTTGTATATTGGACTAGGGTTGGGCAATATATTTTTGTGCCCAAAAAAATTGCATGAGCCTGTATTGTATATATTGTTGATAATAATAATAATAATAAAGATGAAACAATTCACTCAACTCACAATACGGTTCGGATGGATATAGACCTGGTTAATTGTTTGGTAATTAGTAACTTTAACTGAGACATAAAATCACTTTAGATCAAATCCAGTAATAAACACTGGTCTCATGTGTTTCCATAAAACAATAGAACATCATCAAAATAACTTTGATTTAACCGTTAACATTAGGCCTGTCGCGATAGTTGATTTATTAACCTATCGCGCAATATTTGAAAATGAATGCAATAGTATATTAGCCAGCAATATATCACAGCACAGCGTTTATGCTGCAATCATGCGTGTGTGTCCCCGGAGTTCACTCAGCCATGACCCTATATGCAGAGATGCTCAGTAGGCTACACACATTTACTAACTTACAGGTTTATTTTGTGAGTTTACTACGTTTAACATGTTTCTGGTATTTATTTATTTAGTACAAATCTTCAGACGTTGCAGCTCTCTCTTCTTTGAAACGAGCTGACAGGAGCTGACTTGACACAGACAAGGAACACTCAAAGCACACAGGGCTGCGTGCTCATGTGCAATCGGGTCACGAGGAAATGAATATAGAGAGCAATATATTCTACTGTCTGTTCCATTTAAAAGTTGTTCAGAAAACAGCCTTAGCAGCGAGCTAAAGGAAAGCTAACTTTATGGGCAACAGTTTGTCGGAAGTTGCTGACAAGTGCCTTTACTCATCAATTTGGTCTTATTATTAGAGGCTTTGACAATAAGCCGTTATATTACTACTGTTAGTTTATTAATTCGAATTAAACATAGGCTATACCCTGTTTTTTTAATGAAGCTAGGGCTGTGAGGGTATTAAACAAATCATGACAAATATAGAATATTAAGTTATCTCATGTTCTTCTGTTGATATTGTTATCTGTTGAAAGGTCCACAATTCAGCCCAATAAGCAGATAAAGAAATAAAAATATTTTAATGCATTTAAGTTGTAGACTTTGTAGTAGATAAATTATTACTTTTGCCACTTCCTGCTCCCAACCCCCTGTAACAGGTCATGTGATTTTTGGCAACCACACCAAGGCACTTTGCTCAGAAGAAAAGAATTCTGGTGCAATAAATCGCACAACAAAAAGTAGTTATCGTGACAGGCCTATTTACAATTTATGTATTTATTATTGTATTATTTATTAATAATACAATTGAATTAACAGAAATAATTAATGTGAAGACCAGAAGTAATTCACAAAAGGACCGGATTCAGTCTGCGAACAGATAGGAGCCCTTCTTGGAGGAGTGGTTTGCCCAATTTTTGTCAATTTAGCATTATAGGGCCTTTAAGGGAATTTAATATTTTCTATTGTTATTAATTACTGATTGCTCTAATTCCTGCATAGACAGACATAACCAACCACTATCAAGATTCTGCACCTGGGAACTTGTCATAGGAAGCGTGAGCGATGTCACGCCTCCTACCACTGTACATCCACCGATGTATTGTTTACCTTGATAAGCAATTTACCCTGCATCTTTGTTTTATGTTGTATCGTTTCATTCTTGCAAGAATTAGACCTGATCATTCATTCCTACTTATACGCCATCTCCATCGTGTCTCTCATTGATCTGAACTAAAAATAATTTTAACATTTTGTGCCGTGACCCTGATTCCAATACCAGCTTTCTGTCGCCTGTGTACTTCAAGAGTATAGGGAAATGCACAAAAATTGTACAAACAAATTAAATATTGAAAAGAGAGAATACAGATTGAGAACTGCACTAAGTCTGTGAGTCAACTATAGGAAATACATGACTTTGTAGATCTACGTCAAAATAACTGCGTGAGACACAAGGAAAAGAGAGAAATGGGACTAAAACAAAATCACAATAATTACTAAATAAAGCCAATAAGGTAGAACTAAAAAGATATGATCAAAAAAGTGTATATGTGAAAGTGAATGTAGATTGACAGACAATAAGAACTACAAATAGTAAATCTGTAACAGCAACAACAGTTACGGGAGGTTTGAAGGTAATGCAAAATAAAGAGCCAGATAATGTCAAATATTAAAAAAAAAATGGCACAAAGAACACGGGTTTAATGGTAAATTGTGTGTAGAAGACAATGAAGATTTAGTTAGAAAAATAGTATCAGAGACTTCCATCAACAAAAGCTAACAAAGACAGGCCAGACTGCCTCAGGCTCAACAATGGCTTATTTAAGCCCAAAATAGAAATAAAAACAGGCGGCAAAAGGTGAAGCAAGATAGAGATAACAGTAGCAGAGAGGCTTAGAAAAAAATCTGAAGGCAGAGCAGTACAAATCAAAGAGTAACAACGGAGAAAAAAATTCTGCAAAACCCTATTCTAACCTATCCTTACTTTATATGCTTTTCATCGCCGGGATATAAAAGATTGAGGACGACCTGGGTCAGTGCACAACATTTTCTCCTCCATAAAAGAACCAACCGCACTTTGTTTCTTGTCTGGCCCGTTACCTAGGACCTGTTTGCCTTGGGAGACCCTACCAGGGGCATATAGCCCCCGACAACATAGCTCCTAGGGTCATCCGGGCACTCAAACCCCTCCACCACTATAAGGTGGTGGTTCAAGGAGGGACAAAGTGTGGATCAGAACCCTTTATGGACATTTTAAAATCAAGGACCGTTACGTTGCCCGGTATGGCACAACCGGGGCCCTACCCTGAAGCCAGGCCCGGGGTTGGGGCTCATATGTGAGCGCCTGGTGGCCGGGTCTTTCCCCGCGGGGCCTGGCCGGGCTCAGCCCAAAGGAGCGACATGGGACCGACCTCCCGTGGGCCCACCACCTGCCGGAAGAACCGTAAGGGGCCGGTGCAATGTGGTTTGGGTGGCAGTCGAAGGCGGGAGCCTCGGCGACCCAATCACCAGACACAGAATCTGGCTCTAGGGTCATGGAATGTCACCTCGCTGGCGGGTAAGGAGCCTGAGCTTGTGCGGGAGGTTGAAAGATACCGACTAGAGATAGTCGGGCTCACCTCCACGCGCAGCTTGGGCTCTAGAACCCAACTCCTCGAGAGAGCTGGACTCTCCACTACTCTGGAGTTGCCTGCGGTGAGAGGCGGCGGGCCGGTGTGGGTTTGCTCATTGCCCGCGGGCTCAGCCGCCATGTGTTGGAGTTCACCCGGTGAGCGAGAGGGTCGCTTCGTTGCGCCTTGGGTCAGGGATAGGTCTCTCACTGTCGTTTGTGTTTACGGGCCAAATGGCAGTGCAGAGTACCCGGCCTTCTTGGAGTCTTTGGGAAGGGAGCTGGAAAGTGCTCCTACCATTAACAATGAATGCATCATCTTTTATGTATAACTTATACTATTTGCTATTTCTTTCATAATCATAGGATGGGACTGAAACCAGCTCAAACTCCACTGGTTTATCGGATTTGAGACCTCCAGCCAACAGCGATGATGACTAATTAGTGGTAGCCCCCATCATCAGCCATCTCTTCTGTCCCCGCAGCCATCTCTTCTGTCCTCGCAGCCATCTCATCCGTCCCCCAGTCCAAGAATGGCACAAAAAAGGAAGCGAAAAGAAAAAGATGACTGGGTCCAAGTGCAGGTTGCTCGTTTGGAGGAACGGTGGGTGGAGCTGCAACACATCAAGGCAATGATGAGAGCTACCGGTTTGGACAAACTGTTGCAGATATGCTGCGGAGGGTGCCGGAGGACCACAGAGTGCAGGCAATGCATGTAGAAATGCACTGTACCTGCAGTTTGCACGTTTGCTTTTTTTAGTTATTTTTTTGTATATAGTTTGCACTTCAGCTTTTTTATTTATTGTCTGTTCACACCAATTCAATCAGGTTATACTGTAGTATGCATCATTTGTGAATTTTCTCCTTTACATCTGTTTTTGATAATAATTGTAGATCATTGTACATTAATACATTGCACTGTCATGCCCATATTTGAATGTACTTTACACTGTTGATTAAAAAAAATACTGTTGTTTCAAAAAATGTGTGAAGGTTATTTCAAATAATTAACTAATAGTAGCACATGTGTCTGTGTTTCCTCTTTTGCATCTATTTTTAATTTACAATTCAAGACCGTTGCACCTGTTTTTTACTATCTTTGCATCAAACAATTTGTGTATATAGTTTGAACCAATTATGTTTGTCCCTGCTGTATGCATATTTTATGGTTCAGGTTACAGTAAATTAAGATCTTACAGTTAATTTATTTGTATAGTTTGCTCTTTTGCATCTATTTAATGTAAACAATTATAGACCATTGCACCTTTACATGGTGCATTATCTTATACATAGTTCGACCATTTGTATGTATAGTACAAACTTAATAAAAAATAAAATATCCCTCATGTAATTTACTGGTGCATTATATTTTACACCAATACAAGTTACACACCAGGTTGACCACGACACACAGTGTTGTTTTGCCTTGGCACAATTCCGTGGAGTGACTGAAATGTCGGTTCAAACACAGTGGAACCCGCTCGCGTCAACTAGCGTTTCGGCGGTGTACTGCAGAGCAAAACAGACATACGCAGAGGTATAAATGCTCACGACAGCGTCGCCTACGTGCGTAGCCTATGCCGTACACCCAACGCAGAAGCATAAATCAGCTATAAAGCAGCATGTACTACGCGCACACGGCTTCCCTTTCCAACCTCCCCGTCACTACCGCGGCCAGAACGACTAGTTTCCTCCTGTTTCTTTCACTGATGTTCTCTG
This sequence comes from Neodontobutis hainanensis, assembly GCA_024349245.1. Lineage (NCBI taxonomy): Eukaryota > Metazoa > Chordata > Actinopteri > Gobiiformes > Odontobutidae > Neodontobutis > Neodontobutis hainanensis. Next base: position 22,788 of record JALDNG010000711.1, read on the forward strand.
AGAGAGACATGAGCAGCGGCGCCGCTGTTAAAGTCCACACGCACTCTCTCTTACTTTCACACGGCTGAAAAGTCTCTAAAGGTAGATGTTCTCCCTCAGAATCAGAGCCATTACTAATGCCAAAGCTTCATCACAGGTGTATTTTTTATTTGTCACGTGTAGAGAATGATGCTTACACTGAGCCGGTCCTGACACTCCCACTGAGACGCGAGTTTCTTCTACAGTCTTCTACAATTTTTTTAATGCCAACACATGGTAATTGTGGACTGAAACAAACTACAGTGTGTACATCTGGTGGAAGGGAGTACAAACATAATTTAGCACATAAATCGCAACTTTAGCGCTTAGAGGGTTAAGGACCATTTTATTTAGCCTCCGTTTAAAGAGTAACTAAACCCTAAAACAACTTTTTTTAGTTAATGATCTGTATGAATGGGGTCTTATTAGTGCTGCCCATTGGTCATACTAAAAGTTTTGACATTTGAGCAAAGTATATTAATTTTACAAAATATAGTGTAAAACCGTCTAAGTGCTGCCCTCTTCAGGTTGAACGGTGCTTATTGTAGTTGTTTACATGTGTGACGTATACTGGCTCGACTAACGGCTCACTACCCACACCCCCTGGCACTAGCTCACCACACCCTTGGCATTTGCTCATGCCCCTGGTATAAAAACACCTCGTTGCCAAGCAGCAGGCGTTGAAACCATCAGGCTAGCTATATTAGCATGTACTAAAAGTGTTGCTGGTTGCAATAGCGCTGCTGGACTGCATTGCTTTGCAGCAGACTTGGAAATTAGGCGCTAGTGGTATTGTGCACTTGGCCTGGAACACCTTGAGTTCCTGCTGAGAGCTGGAGTTTACAGCGAGTATTTTAAGCGGGATTGCTTCTCCAACGCAATGGACGTGGAAATGGGCTTCTCCAAACAGCTCGCTGAAAAGTAACACAGTGCCAAACGCTGTCCCTGCATGGACTCCCACCACCGCTGCTGCGCTTGAGGTAAGTGAACATATATTTTTAAAACACAATTTATGTTTCTTACCAGTAAAGCTAAAGTTAATTTATAAATTTTGTCATGTTGCTAGTTAGGTAAAGCATGCTAAACATTAGCTTCAGCTAATCCTGATACCGGGCTAAAGCGCTAAAGGGCGATTTATGCTTCTGCGTCAGGTGTATGTCGGGACGCCGTCATGAGCATTTATACCTCTTCGTATGTCTGTTTTGCTCTGCAGTACACACCGAAACGCTAGTTGACGCGAGCGGTTCCACTGTGTTTGAAGCGACATTTTAGTCACCCCACGGAATTGTGCCACGGCAAAACAACATTGTGTGTCGTGGTCAACCTGGTGTATCTTGTATTGGTGTAAAATATAATGCACCAATAAATGACATGAGGGATATTTTATTTTTTTTACGTTTGTACTATACATACAAATGGTCGAACTATGTACAAGATAATGAACCATGTAAAGGTGCAATGGTCTATAATTGTTTACATTAAATAGATGCAAAAGAGCAAACTATACAAATAAATTAACTCTAAGATCTTAATTTACTGTAACCTTAACCATAAAATATGCATACAGCAGGAACCAACATAATTGGTTCAAACTATATACACAAATTGTTTGATGCAAAAGATAGTAAAAAAACAGGTGCAACGGTCTTGAATTGTAAATTAAAAATAGATGCAAAAGAGCAAACACAGACACATGTGCTACTATTAATGTTTATTTGCAATAACCTTCACACATTTTTGGAAACGGCAGTATTTTTTTTTTTTTTTTTAAATAAAGTGTAAACCATATACACATATGGGCATGACAGTGCAATGTATTAATGTGCAATGATCTACAATTATTATCAAAAATAGATGTAAAAGAGAAACTTCACAAATGAAGCAAACTACAGTATAACCTGCATGAATTGGTGTGAACAGACAATAAATAAAAAACCTGAAGTGCAAACTATATACAAAAATAACCAAAAAAAGCAAAAGTGCAAACTGCAGATACAGTGCATTTCTATATGCATTGCCTGCACTCTGTGGTCCTCCGGCACCCTCTGCAGCATATCTGCAACAGTTTGTCCAAACCTGTCACTCTCATCATTGCCTTGACAGTCTCTGTTGAGCTCCACCCGCGTTCCTCCAACAGAGCCTCCAACCGAGCAACCTGCACTTGGACCCAGTCATCTTTTTCTTTTCTCTTCCTTTTTGTGCTATTGTGCCATTCTTGGACTGGGGACGGATGAGATGACTGCGGGACAGAAGAGATGGCTGGTGATGGGGCTCTACCACTTGGTAATCGGTCATCATCGCTGTTGGCTGGAGGTCTCACATCCGATAAACCAGTGGAGTTTGAGCTGGTATCAGTCCCATCCTGTGATTATTAAAAAAATAAATAAATAAAAAATATATAGTATAGTATAAGTTATACATAAATGATGTATTCATTGTTAATTCATAGATCGAGCTATAATAACTCCATATTCATACATTGCAAATGCTAAATTGTTGCATTTGTAATTTCTGTGAGCCAAATAAAATTATTATATTGTATAAATACAACCCATTACATATAATTAAACCTATTACACATGCTTTTTGACTCACAGGTATATTATTTCTGCAAAAAAAAAAAAAAAAAAAAAAAAAAAAAAAAAAAAAAAAAAAATCAATACCCCATGTGGTAGCATTGCTAGTTAAGTTAGCTAACCGAAACACAATAGAGGTACATAAAAGGACGTGCATTATTTACCTTATCGTCAAAGTTTGACTCCGTAAGCCGATGTTTGACATGAGGTGCCAAAATAGGAATATATAAAACGCTGGGATTTTTTTTCCTCCTGGATCCCCGCTCCTTGTGGCAAATTTTTTTTTAACGGAGACGAACGTACTTGTCTCGAGAGTTCTTCCATCTCTTCGTGCACTACGCTACATCTAAACCCACGTTGGAGATGGCTGTATTTCCTCACTTCTTCAATTAATCGCCTGGTAACTCCATTTCCATGTTGGCTCTTCACGGAATTTAAAAATGGCGGGCGGTCCAGAGTGCAGAAGATCATTCCGGAAATGCGTAGGAGGAAACGTGATACTACCAAGGCGACCAATCACAGATCTTGCTGTCCGCGTCGTCACATTTTGGAGCAGGTGCGCGTCAGGCTAGGCCGTGCCATGCCCCCACCCTTTTTTTGTGAATATGTTTTGTATTTGTATGTATTTTTTCAACTGCCCTGGACACATTCTTGCACGGCCTGTCCATTCTGGGAGTGGATCCCTCCTTCTGTGGTTCTCCCTGAGGTTTCTCTTTTTTCCCGGCTGGGTTTTTTTTTTGGAGTTTTTCCTCACCCTGATGGAGGGTCTAAGGACAGGGGATGTGTTCTAGTGCAGTCTGTTAAGCCCTTTGAGGCGGCTGTTGTTGTAATATTGGGCTATACAAAAATAAATGTCTTGTCTTCTTTAGATTTTTTGCTTTGTGAGAATATTTGTTTTATTAATATAATTTATAAACAATTCCAGACAAATCTCTAATATAATCTAATACTGTAATTGTAAACAATAACACAAATCTTTTGTTTTGCCTAAGATGACCAGAGAAACTTGGTGCCAGACTGAACCAGTCGTTGCAGATCTGCAGTCAAACGTGAAGCCTAACAGGAGAAGCAAAGGTGAGTTTGAAAACTGAAGCTTTTGTATGTTTAGTTCATGTCTGTGAAGGTTCTCAGTCATCCAGGACATCTTAAAGCAAAGGTTTGAGTAAAAGCATCTGGACTTAGTTTAAGGTGAAGATGTTTTGTCTCCATTCCAAGATACTTTTTCAATTCTGAGATCAACTGGTAAGAACTGGCTCTCTTACCAGTTGAACTCAGAATTGAAATTGATGATTTTACTCAAACCTATATTTAGTTTAGTTTTATTCTTTATTTCTCAGGCACCATGTACAAATACATTAATCTCACAAGAAAATAAATGCTTTGTACAAGATTTAGAACTTCACACTGTCCAGGAGCTGGTTCCATTGTTTGATGGTTTGAAATGAAAAGGCAGATTGTGCCAAGGCAGAACATCTTTTAGGGATTGTGCAGTTTTTCTGAGTTGTGGGCTTAGATGTTTGGGTCTCATCATATACTCAAGATAACAAATCATTTGTTAAACTCTTGTTTTTGCAGCCCCCCAGGCCAGAACGCCTAACAGGAGAATATCATGAGACAGATGTCCCAGGACTAGCTCTACACCAATAAAGAGTAAAGGTGTGGTGTCCACTGCTGACTTCAGCTAACATCCATATGGAAGTGAGAGCATTATGGACTGTACAAGGTAATGCGTTTAGTCCCATTCTTCAGTTTTTTTTTTTTTTACTGTTATAGTGCAATTACATGTTTTAAATACTCTAACAAGAACACATGAGGTGTGTGATAATATATAATTTTATAGTCATTAAAATGGTCTAATTTAAGAAATGTTTATTTTATTTTCAGGACCTGGTTACTGTTCCTGCGTCACTTCACTGTTGAAGATACTTCATCCTTCAAGTTTGCTGCTCTCCATCATCTTAGATTCAGTCTCTGAAAACTGCAATTAGCACTATACCAGGGGTCCTCAATTAAAATCAGCCGAGGTCCACTTAGTTAACTTTCCTCAAGTGAGGGGTCCGGAAAATTTAAATAAAAGGATATGTGTTTGAATATAATTCTTTAAAGTAAAGTCTCATTTATTCCACACCACCTTAAACAATATGGAGATGAATGTAGATAATCCACTGTTTTCTGTATTTTATCCTTTGTTTCCATGTTTGAGTGTTTAGCTTTTCCCAAACACATCTCACAGACAACAGGTAAAAAAAAAAAAAAAAAAAAAAATCAAAGGTAAAGCTCAGGACCTGGTGGTTTATTGACAATAGCCTGGAATCCTGCATATAAGTCCAAATACTCCTTTATACATGTGTGAGAACATTTTAAATACAAAATAATCAAATCAAACCAAAACATATTTGTTAAATAAATATGACAAAGATGCAGGCATAATTGATCTCTTTGTATTGTCATTCCTCTGAAAACAACAGGAACAAAGAAAAATGCACTGAGCAGTTCTTTAGCATTAGCTGTTTCTAAAAAATAACTGTTACTGTTAATTATTAGCAACAGCTAATGCTAACACAACTTAAGGAAGACTTAACCTGTGTCACTCATCTCCAAACTTTTCTGTTTTTAATCTCCCAAATGAACATGTGTTGGGGTCAAATGAACGCAAATAGCGTGAGCTAATTCCTCACGTTGTTTGTAAATGAGTTCAAATATGCGACAAACTAGTCAAGTTCCTAAATTACAATACAATAAAGAAGTTGACAGACAAATGTACAACTCACCACATTATTAGACGTCCTCACTTTCCTCTGAGTCTTTTTAATCCTGACATGAAAACTGTCCAGTCCTGGTTCAGTTCTGGATTGATTCTCTGATTATCACAGCAGCCGGGACAAGAGGAAAAGGGGCTGTAGGAGCTGTATTTTCTGATTGAAACAAACGATCCCTCTCCGTCCATAACGTCAGTGAATCACCGTTATTTTTTGTCAAGGCTCAACTTTTAGATTTTAGTCGTTTCTAACGCATTATTGGGCTACGCTAAACATGTTGAAATTTCCCGCTGCTCTGTCCGTAACCATAGTAACCTGAGGACACCCCCGTGTAGACATAGCTGTCCTAGGAGTGCCGGTTCAAAAAAGGGTTTTACTTGTAATTATGAATACTGCCTTCCGGTCCAGATCAAAGCCTCTCGGGGTCCGGATCCGGACCGCGGTCCACCTATTAGTAACCTCTGCACTATACTTTGAGACGACTTTTGGACAAATTTTTAATATTATTATAATATTTGCTGGAATGTTCAAAAATGTTCAGTGTTAAATAAATATTTTGAAATTGTTTTGAAATTTTTACTATTTAATTATTGTAATGGTGAAAAAATTGGCAAAATAAATGGTAAAAATGCGAAACACCACGTTCGGTATTCGGCCTTCGGCCAAGCATTTCATTTTTATTCAGCTTCGGCCAAGAATTTCATTTCGGTGCATCACTATTTGAGACTTTACTTTGTTGACTAAATTCAGACTAATGTAAACACTAATACACCGTTGAATACACTTCTTAAAAAATTTTGAACAGCTTGTAAAGTTATGATCAGCCTGTTTAACACTGGCTCTTGCATTTCACCATCTTTGCTCCAAATAAGTGCAACTGTCAATCAATCCTTCACTGCGGGTCTCAGGTTCACACCCACCCGCTGAGCCCCGCCCTCGGTTTGTCATCTGTCTCTTCTGGGCTCCGCCTTCTTTTTCAGCATTTTTCAAATTTTGTGAGTGGGTAATATGCTCATAAAGTTAGCTTGACTTTAGCTTGCTGCTTAAACAGGCTGCTCTCTGAACAACTTTAAAAACGGACCAAACAGAATATATTGCAGGCCATCTTCATTTCATCTGACTCGTCTGCCCGTATGTGATTATTCAGCTCTGTGTGCTCCGTGCAGCTCTAGGTCTCGACTCCTGTTGGCTCGTTTCAGAGCAGAGAGGCGGTGAAGTCTGACGCTTTGTACTCAATAAAGACCAGAAGCATTTAAACATAGTAAACTAAATACTCATCACAAAATGAGCCTGTCAGTCCATATTAGATTATTCCCCATCTCTTTAGTAAATGTGTGTAGCCTACTGAGCATCTCTGCATATAGGGGCATGGCTGGGTGAACTCGGAGGGGACTTCATTGCCGTGAATGCAGCGTAAACACTGTACTGTAATTAATTGCGCCAAATACTATAGTGCTTATTTACACATATCGCACGATAGGGTGATAACCGACTAACACAACACCTAGATGTGGCGAAGGTGGACATGAAGGCAGTTGGTCTGAGAGAAAAGGATGCAGGGGATAGGGCTAGATGGAGGCAGACAATTTACTATGGCGAGTCAAAGGGAATAGCCAAAAGGAAAAGAAGTAATGAGAGCACAGATCTTTAAACTAATATTAAATCATCCTAGGTTTCGCCTATGAGTATACACCTACAAGCTGGACTAAAAATGTGGGTGGCATGACTCCCTGTGACATCACAATAAATTTGAACAAAAAAAGAGATTAGGGACACTTGCAGCGCAATGGCGGACATCTGCAATTGTTTTGCGGAGGGAAGCCCATTAGGCAAGCCATTACGACGACCAGCGTTAAACCTCGTCTTTGTAGTCTGCCATGGTCAAAACCAATACAAAGATCCCTGTAGCTGTTTTCACTGTAGCATTAGTTTTATGGCTAATTCTGAGATTCTAGAGAAATTTGATGGGCTATAATTAATTAAATTTTGTTAGCCTTGCGTTTGTAATGCCAAAATAACATCTCAATTGCTCTCACCATGGCATAAAACACAGGCTGAACCGAGCAACACACACACCTCTGTGGCCTAAGTACTGTAAATATTTATTAAAGACGTCCCGTTATCCCCAGGCCCTGTCCCATTTACATTAAGCAGACGCTTTTATCGCGACTTCCATTAAGCTTCCACTCACCACAGCTGGGTTACAGCTGGAACACCACTGGAGGCAAGGTGGGTTAAGTTTCACTTAACCCACACAAAGATTGGTCGAACCGCCAACCTTCAGATTATAGGACAACCCCTCTGCCACTGTGCCCTCCAGCAGAAGACAATGAGGTGTGAGCAGCCGGTGGCTGGCTCAACAGCTAAAAACCCTTGAGCCGGTGCCACTCGTGTCTTTAGGGCACATCTGAGGTCAGCTAGTGTTCTCCTGCAGCAGCTTAGGAGACCAGTTAAAACTGAACCCCACATTAAAACATTAAGTCAAAAGTAAAGCCTCTCCTGCAGTTTTAGGTCTGTGTGTGTTGTCTGAGCTTTAGTCTCTTTCATGTGGATGTATAAAAAGTAACATCTGAGAGAAACAGAGCTCATAAACACAACATATTCGTAAATAAACCACATTTTGAACAATGGTCTCAAGAATAAATATGGCTCTATGGACTTGGTATGATCAGTCATGGAGTCTTAAGAGAATTATACATTTCCTGTTGGTATTAATTACTTATTGCTCTTAGTCCTGCCAATGTCATGTCCTTCATGTTAATCCAAACATAGACATATCCAGCCACTGTCTACATTCTGCCTCTACCACTGTACATCCAGCCTGATATAAAGACTTATGTATTGTTTACCATGGTAAGCAATTCTCACTGTACCATTGTTACATGCTGTATGAAAAGTTTCATTCTTCACAGAATTAAACCTGATCATTCAATTCAAATTATAAGCTGTGTCGCCATCATCTTTCTCATTGAACTGAACTAAAAATTATTTTAGCTCCTGTTCCCTCTGAGCAGCAGCATCTCAGCTGTTATTCATCTGTAAACTACTCAAGCATCTGAAACAGTTATTTCTGTTTATTTCAACACTTGCTCTTTTATTGTGTGGTCTGTTTCTTGATGTGATGCTGTGGCACAATCAGCTTACTTACATTGAGAGTCTCTCGGACCTCCAAGGGCTTTCTCTTCCAGCTGTCAACGAGCAGATCACTCACAGTCTCATTGTAGATCTCCATATAGGAAACCCGGAGAAGAAACTCCTTCTTGGGACACTATGAGCAAATAGTGTAAATAATCATCAATTTAAAACAAAACAACACAGTAAAACAACTGCAGGTGCAACAGCATACTCACATTTTTAATGGTTTGAAAAACATCTTCTACAGCCAGGGGTATGACTCCCAGAGTACGATCACTCCCCATCATGGTAAAGGTCTTTCCAGAGGATGTTTGTCCATAAGCAAATATTGTGCCTGAAATCAAACCCATGAGCATGTGAACCAAATGCGAAATACACAACAGCACTCTTTATTCTGAGGCTATACTCACCATTGTATCCTTCAACCGATGAAACAACCAGAGACTTTGCAATGGCCTGGTAAAGTTGATCTGTCGTTTCATCAGCAGTGAACACTCGATCTAGAAACCAATCAATTGAAATGCTTTTGAAAAAGACAACTAGAACCTGCAGAGTTTATATTTCAAACAAAACATACCAAAACTAAAGCTTTTTACAGAAGTCCCAACATCAACCTGGTGAACAGATTTACTGTCAGCTTTCCAGTACAGCTGTAGAGGCTGTGCATCCTCCGATGCAGAATTCTCCTCCCTGTAGGGCACAGTATATCAGGAAACAAGTACACGTGACTTTAAAAAAGGCATACTATGCTAAATTTCCAAGTGAAAATCTGGCTCATGCCCCATACTTACCCTTCGGCCTGTTGCAATAGTCGATTTACAATAAAGACGTGATACGAAAAGGAACTACACTTCGACTAGAGGAGAATAATCTAGCTACATAAACGGCTAGTTAGCTAACGTTAAATATTTTTCTTAGAAGCTGTCCTGTTTATTCTTTTACTTACTTTAAACCGCCATTTAGTCTCCTAGCTTTAAACTAACAGTTAGCTAGCTAGTCAGTTAAATAACAGTCGCACTCCAAAATGGTACACTTTAGTTACTTTTTCAATTCGCAAAAGATTTCACTCGTTAATAAATGCACGGACATGCCAAGTTTTGCAATAGGCTCCTTTCTTTTTAGCTAAACATTGATAAAACCTTCAGCTACGCTAGACACTGGGCTAAAAGTCTCCAGTTTCGTAAACTCACCTCTCAATAAGAGGACGGACACGAACACACACCTTGACAGCCGAATCTTCTGTCATTGTTCTTACGTCCTTCGCTTTACTTCTTACTACTAAATTAAAATATTATCTGCGTGTAAAATCAAGAGTTTCTCCGGACACTGATGGACCTTTAGTTTAAACTTGTCCCGCGTATTTTTTATTGGCCAACGTCACTGTTTGGAACGTACCATCGCCTTGAGGGCTCAAAATTTTAGATTTAGTCTAGATTCTTAATATTGCGAACATCGAAAATTGGAAATACAAATAACTGTGCGTCACACAAGAACTGTTTTAAAAGTCACACACAAATTCAATTATACTTATTTCAATTATACTAATTTGTGTATTGCGTGTGGTTGCGCCCGTGTAATTACGGAAAGTACCACAGGTGGCGCTACTTTAAATGGTCGCTGGTTCTCGCCACTGGATACATTTGACCATAAACTGTAAATAAACATGGATGTAATCTGCCCATTGGTCCCCTATTTACCGATATTGCCGTTATGAAAGGGCAATACAATGGCGGTTACATTCGGGCTGTTTACTGCATATTAAAACAATAGTTTTCAGATAGCATAAACGGACATATTAATCAAAACTCCTGTCTATCCATCAAATGACTCAAATGGAAGGAACCAGCTTCTGTTTTTTGCTTCTCCAAAAACACCTGGTTTAGGGAATTAGGATAAATTAAACATGGAACAAGCAGCATGCCAACTAAAGGACTCTGTTAGGCAGGGAGAGACAATGGGACTATAGCAACAAGTCTATTGCTCAATTCTCCGACTGATAGTCATTGATTATTGCTTATCTGTTGCATCTGTAGCTTTCAGAGTATCTTCAGATTTAGGAATCCAATTCTGCCTTTGATCTGGATGAAATGCTGAGTATTACAAAACGTTTGTCTGAATTCTCAATCAGTTTGATCAGCCACATTGTTCATTACACTCAAAATCAGCATAGTTACCTAATATATTTATTAGCACCAAGTCATTCATATTAAAAAAAAGTATATTTTAAAATCACAACTCAATTTTTACATTTGAAGTGTAATTCAGGCAAAGTCAGGCAAATAAGAGTGTGCACTTTTCTGACCACTTCCACTAAACGGTTTTTACAGAGAGAGAAAAAAAACAGTCCAAGGCATGTAATGTTTTTAATTGAGCACGATTTTTAATTTTGCTCAAAAATGCTAAGGTAAGACAACTAAAATGTTGATGAACTAAAATGTATTCATTCATTCATTCATTCATTTTCTACCACTTTGTCCCATTAGGGGTCACGGGTGGCTGGAGCCTATCCCAGCTGCTTTGGGCCTGAGGCGGGTACACCCTGGACAATGGCCAGTTAGTCGCAGGGCTGACATATAGAGACAAACATTCACTCTCACATTCATTCACTAGGGACACTTTAGAGTTGCCGATTAACCTGTACATACATGTCTTTGGACGGTGGGAGGAAGCCAGAGTGCCAGACTCCTCACAGAAAGACCGGAGACGGCCAAGAATATTTGAGTCGGCCGGGTTTTGAACTCACAACCTTCTTGCTGTAAGGCAGGAGTGCTAACCACTCTGCCACGTGCACCCACAACTAAAATGTATCTTATGTAAAAACAATTCATTTATTAATCAGACAATATTCATTTTTAGTCACCAAATATTCATCTTGTTGTTCAAGCAGTGCACTTTTTGAAGTGATTATGGTTTCAAAATTAAAAAGTCTGTAAATGATGCCCTGTAAATAAGGGCATCATTTACAGACTTTTTCAATAATAATCATGTTTGGTTTATGAAGACCTTCAACAGAGACTAAAGAGAAATAAAGAGAAGGAACATCATATATAATCTAAATGGGTTTAAATTTAAATGTTGATTTGAGATCTTGCTGCAGGCGCAGTTGTGTTAATATCATCATAAAAGGATAGCGCTGCAGGGGATGTTCCTGAGGACAGGGCGCCCTATTGACTCATCTCTCCTTCTTCTCCTTCTAACATAATGGCATTTTCAAACCATTTAGCCAGTGGTGGATACTGAATATATGTACTCAAGTAAAAGTAATGTTACATGGACAAAATAATACTTAATTACACATGTAAGCATGAAAAAAACATGTAAGTTAAAAAAAAGTACAAATTACTAATAACTTTTATAAAATTGATGTTTAAAGACACACTTCTAATACTGTAAGCACTGTAAAAGACTAAAAGTGAAAATACAGCAGCAAATTTACAAATTTGACAAAGTTCACTTTTCAAATAATTCCAATACATATCCTGCTGTAATGTATATTTGGGTTAATGTAATGTATTCTGGATCAATATATGTTCTAACAGATGGGAGACTGCAGCTTACAAAGACTAGGCACAATGTTTTAGTTTAAATTTTTATATCTAGAACCAGTCCATATAAATGTAGGATTATTATTTGTAATAATTTTCAGACCCCATATTTTAAGAAAATAAAACATTTCTTATTTTATTAATTATCATAACCACAAAAAAAATCACTGGGGCTCTGGGCAATAGCAGAGATTTAACTCAGAGAGACCATACTGTTTTATCGGGTAATAAAGGAAGGACTAAGTTAAAAGTATCAGTATATAAGCTAAAACTAAACCTCAGAACTTAACCAAGACTTTAGACCTTAACTGTAAAAAAGCTCACATAGTGGACCTCTCATAACATAAGGATTCAGTTGTGAAAGACATTGGACACAATAACTAATTGACCTACATTATAAGTCTATGTTTATCACACCATCTGACTGTACATCTATCAGAGTTAGAATTTTGATGTTGGTTTATTTGTTCCTATTTCTACTCAATAGGATAACAGGTTGTTATTAGGCCTTGACAGGAGCCTCTCACTGCTACGGGTACTATCATCATCCCTACAAAGATCACCCCCAAATACCACCTACGAGCACAACTTCTCCATCTCAGCCAATACCTAGAGTCCAAAAGCACCTCTGTCAAACCCCCTCAACTTCTTCCCTGACCAGCTCTTAAAGCCTTGACTAGCATCAAGGCTATGTTCTATCATTATGACACTGATGGCCTCTGTTGTTCCAGGACTTATTGTCATAAAAAAAAACAATTATCAACCTCAGGCCCTGGGAGAGAACACACTTTCCCCTAGCTTCATAGCTACATTCAGAAATTGCAGATTGGAGAAGAGAATGACAGTTACATTGTCTAATCAGACAAATCTGATTCAAATCCCCTGCAAACAGATAAAGTCAAGTCCTGCTCAAACAGACTTGCAGTTTTCAATGTCAGGTCTTTGGGAAACAAATTAAAAAAAAATTAATTAATGATTTTATGACTTCATATAGGCTTGATTTGATGTTTTTAACAGAAACATGGTTAGACAGCAAGACTGGAAACACAGTTCATATTGATTCCACCCCATCTAATGTCACATTTGTATCCATAATATGGGAAAACAAAAAGGGTGGGGGTGTATGTAATGGGGCGGCAGTAGCTCAGTGGTTAGAGCGGTTGTCCTTCACCCGGAAGGTAGGTGGTTCAATTCCCACTCTCCCCATAGTTCATACTGTTGTTGTGTCCTTGGTCAAGACCTTGCCTCCAGTGTCTGTAACACTGGTAATTACTGTAGAACAATGTAAGTCGCTTTGGATAAAAGCGTCAGCTAAATGAATAAATGTAAATGTATCTGCATTTCTTAGGGATAATATTCTTATCCAGAAACTCACATGGGTATAATTTAAGTATGTGTCATTCAAAATGGAGTTGAGGTTTTCTCCATCTATTTTATATGTTTTTCTTTACAAACCACCTCAACAATGTCATGATTTTATTGATGAGTTCACTGAATGCTTTCGGTTATTTGCACAGAATTTGAACAAGTATTCATATCAGGTGATTTTAATGTGGATAATGTTTGTGACAGAAATGCCAAAGAACTTTCTACTATTCTTGGTACTGTTGGTCTTTGTCAGCATGTTAATGAGCCGACCCATAACAGAGGTCACACTCTGGACCTGGTCATTACTAAGGGTGTTCATATTTCAGATGTCACTGTGATTGATGTTGCTCTGTCTGATCATTCTTGTGTCTTTTTCCATCTGTCCATAATTCCAAAATTTTCTGCTGGACCTACAGTTGTTCAGAAGAGGCACATTAATGATAACACCAGGACACAGTTTATGGAGGCAATCAGGTTTCTCATCATGTTAAGTTGATGAATTGTTGAACTTTTATACTTCAGTTGTTGTAAATGTTATGGACACAAATGCTCCTGTTAAGGTTAAAATGATCAGGAATAGGCAAAAGGCATCGTAAAGCAATGCTCATTCTGTCAGCATTGCTCCAAAAAAAAAAAGCCGAAAGAAAATGGCATAAATTGAAGCTCTTAATTCATAATGAGGTATACAAAGAAATGTGTATAATTTTTTTTTTGCATGTTATCAATCAAACGTTGCAAAAAAAACATAATATCTATTTTTCTAAGAGATTATCATTATTATAGAATAACAGCAATAACAATTTGCATGTCCTGTTTGCTACAGTGAATAAATTAACAAACTACCCAGCTCAATTTCCTCCAGAATTAGTTTCCACCACTAAATGCAATGAGTTTGGATTGTTTTTCAACGACAAGATTCAATGTAATTAAACATGCGATACAAGCCTCTCCTAAAGAATAGAAGTCTTGATGCTACAGTGCTCTACAACTATTGGCCCATATCAAACGTGCCATTTTTAGGGAAAGTCTTTAATAAAATTGACTCAGTCTGTTAGGTTTATAAAATTCAGTCAGGATTCAGGCCCCATCACAGCACTGAGACTGCACTTATCAAAGTCACAAATGTTAGAATAATTTTTATTCTCATAATGTTTAGAGTTACTGGGGGCTTATAGTTCTCTTTAGGTCATGTCAAATTCATGTCATGTCCTTCATGCTTGTCCAAGCATGAAGTAGACATAACTAGACCTGGTTAGCGGCTAGATGTCAGTGAGGTACGACAAGCAATGATGATCTGGACTCAAGAGTTGGCATAGACCTCTGTTTTTCTTTTTATTTCTCTTTCTTTTTCAATAAATAAATTCCAAAAGTGCTAGGTGCAAAGGTGCAAAGTGCAATGGAGGAAGGATGAGCTCAGTTCTCTCCAGCAGTCAACTCTCTAAGTGGAAGTAACACAGCAACTTCTCAACAACATCTACAACAAAAAAAAAACATTTTGTGGAATGATTTGAAGCAGCTTAAATACTTTCCCACTAATTGGGTAAAACCAAATCCTTCCCCCCAGGTAAGTTCCTTAACATTAGCTTTTCTAAAAACAATGTTAATCAACTCCCAAACAAATAGACCAAACAATAAACCATATTTACAACCCAAAACAATTTACAAACTCTAAAACCAAATACTTAAGACTTCTTTAAAATCCCTTAATCAAAAACACTGTTAAGTTTCCTCCCCTCTCCATTCTCCTGCCTTGGTCTGGCCCGGAACCTTTTTAATGTTGGTTGTTCCCCCGGGGACTCTTTTGGCCAGACACCTGGAGACATGGAACAAAAGAGGTGAGTAAAACCAACACACAGCAACACAACCTTTGCACCAAGCACACCTATTGCACATTTCTCAATTAGTTCTAATTGTTTGTTCTTATTCCAGACCGGCAGCCATCCTCCCAAGTGCAGATCCGCAGGTGGAACCACAAAACAATCAATAAATAATTTCTTAAAACCAACTGTGTGCAATGTCCTTTATGTGCAAATTCACGTTTGTTTAAAGTGCTGCGTGCTTCATTACAGTTCTGTAACGGACTGTCTGTTCGTTACAGCTTGTCATGGGCAATGACTGTAGAAGGGCTGGAGATAAGGAGTGTGACGTCACCCATAGCGTTACGAACCTCGAGTATGAAGCCATTTCACTCGCCATTTTTAGCTGTTATCAGTGTTGTGCCTGAACGCATTCATTGAACGATAGTTCATGAACTCGTTCATATTTTGGGCGAACGTGAACTGAACCTGCTGTATTAATGCCTGATGAACGTTATTGTCAACCATAGATAGTATAAATATGGATGATGTCCGCCCATTGGTCCCTATTTACTGACATGACTCAATGTCAGGGCAAAAAAATAGCGATTACATCCGGACATTTCAGACTCATTCGTCAGAGGATGTTACTAAAATGGGCAAATGGTGTGTGTGGGTATTATGCCCACTCCGTGTAATAATATTATATAATATTGAAAAGATTGTTATCTGTCACATACTTTTTCTAAATAGAGTTAAAACATGTATTAAATGTACAGAAATAACCTATAGATTATGCAATTAAAGCCAAAATACTATAAATACTTCTAAATTAAAATAAAATAATTTTAGATTCATGAACACACTATGTTTCTCTATGTTATATAGTTAATATTTTATAAGCTATAATATAGCATACTAATCTAACTTTTGTAGTTAAAAAGATGTAAAACATCACTTATATTGCTCACTCCCTAGAACCCACTGCCCAGACAAGTAAGTGCATAAACACATTACTTTGGAGACTATATTTTACTTATATTTTATATTTTACTATTTTACACATTATGCATAACTCTTTCTCTTGTAGTTTTAGGACACGTTACAAGGAAGATCAGTGCCGGAGGTCCTCCTGATTCACTGCGGCGAGAATGACCTGAGCATTTTGTCCAGTGTCAAGGGGAAATGGCGAGGATGTGATGAGGAGTTTAAAATGACTGCTGCTGTGGAAAGTCAGAAAAATCAAATAAAAATCACACAAAACAAATTCAAGTTGGCCTGTCCCACTCACCACAACTGGTACACAACACAATGTTAAGACAATGTCAGCCAACGAGTTGTGTCCACAGTCGACTTGACACCACAAAAGTAATAGTAATCTATGGCTGCTTCCCTCACAGGAAGCAGGCTCTCCTGCCACTGCAACAGTACTTTCCCACTATGTATCTACTGGTTCTAACTGGTTTCAACAGGTGAGAGAGAGGTGTCTAATCTAGGTGCAATGTAGTGTGCAAAGTGAGCAAATAACAAGTATAAAGAGTGCATCTCAATAGAAATACTAACAAATTGGTAAACTAAAAGATTAGAATAAAAAAATATAAAAATAAAAATAAATTAATGTTTCTTTTTGCCACAATGATGTGAAATGTCTCGAACCACATCAAAGTCAGATCGCGAACAGTACACCGTAGCTAGGCATGTTAAACAAAAATGAAACAGTGCAGCTTAGTAAAGTTTGTGTCAAAAAGACCAAGAACGCAAGATAATTCAAATGTTCAGGAGCCATCAAATCTCGAGTAGTAAGGAGCTCAGCTCTGTTGTTAACTTTAATTCAGCAATTTCTCCATCACCAGCAGCGCTCCATCAAACGTCTACTTCTCCTCCAAGCCAGTGTACAGGTACATACAGCTATACATTAGTATAAGGGTAAATGTGCAATCATGAAAATGAACAAATCATAATTTACTTTAGTAGCCAGAGGTTGACTTACAGATGGATCTGTTAACACATTCATCCGAGTTGGATGTTTTAACAGATCCACATTGTGTCCGCTGAGCCAAACTAGTATGACAAGCATTATTGTTTTTACATACTGTCCACTACTGTATCCACTACTGTCATACTGATTTGATGATAGATAGTGTTGAGTTGCTTCTGTCAGATGCGCTCGTTTGTGTGTGTGTGGTGCGTGCTATTGTTGTTCTTACCGTTATGTTCTTAATACAGCTTATGTGCTCTGATTAAACGGTGGTGTATTCAAGCAGGTGTAGTTGTGTTCGTCGGCAGTAGCTCAGTGGGTAGAGTGGCTGAGGACAGCGGGTCGGCGGTTTGATCCTCGCTAAAAACATTCCAAAACATCATCCCGCTCATCCCGCTCTCCCCCGCATCCTGTGGCTGTGTCCTTGGGCAAGACACTTAACCTATCCAGCCTCCAGTGTTTTAATGTATATAAAGCGCTTTGATTGCCTACTACAGTAGGTGGAAAAGCGCTATTTAAAAATTATTATTATTATTTTTAGGCCCGAGCCGGTGATGACCAGGAGGGCCTATTGGTTTTGCCAGGATCATTCCTTTGGAGGAGGCTCCTCCAGAGCCAAGGCTAGAGTCTTGGAAAACTCCTCAGAATCTTTTGGAACTTGTAAACTTGTTCTTTTAAACAAGTAATATTTACATTTTGCCTTTTTTAACAGGGGGGTGCAGCAATTTCTGATTCATCTCAAATCTCCAGCCAGTACTTTGTTTGTCTTGCCTCAACCCAAGCATAAACTCTTATTTTTCAAAAGTTCAGACAGATCCCAGGAAAACCAGGGAATGTGGAGACCTTTAACTCTAAATTACAAGGTGGTGTAGCAGGCCCCAGCAGTAGCACAGGCCCGAGGTGATGAAGCAGGCTCCAGCCAGAAGAAGATTCAAGCAGAGGCACATTACCGTGAAGTTTACGCTTTAAAGCACAACATGCAATCCTCCGACTACGTGTCCCGCGGTAGCAAGGAGGCGAGGGCCTTTATCGCTGCTTGCGGCTTTAAATATTTATAATTGATGCATTTTAGGCTAGATCCACTCGATTTTGTCAGGGCACACCTAAATTGTGATTCCTGGCTACACCAGTGACTGTATTGTGTTTTCATTACAGTCAGAGCATGTGAGTGCAGTTCCTGATGTTCATCAATATAATGCACTGTAACGTCGCAAGCTAATTATGGTTGCCTAGCAATGTCCAATAGTCCCGGTGAGGGCAACAGTTGGTGCACGTTGTAAACAAGCAGACTAACACAACACTAGGACATCACACACACACACACACACACACACACACACACACAACACTAGGACATCACTCACACACAAACACACACACACACTAGGACATCACACACACACACACACACACACACACACACACACAACACTAGGACATCACACACACACAATACTAGGACATCACACACACACACACACAACACTAGGACATCACACACACACACAATACTAGGACATCTCTCACACACACACACACACACACACACACACACACACACACACACACACACACACACACACACACACACACACAACACTAGGACATCACACACACACACACACACACAACACTAGGACATCTCACACACACACAACACTAGGACATCTCTCACACACACACACACACACACACATACACACACACACACACACACACACACACACACACACACACACACACACACAATCTAGATAGGTGCCTGTTACCGAAGGTTACAGAGGAAAGGAGAGGCCCAAGGAGGAGGGGGTCCTCAAGGCCCCCTCCTCCTTGATGACATGTCATCCTCCAGGATGACAGAGAGTTAATAAGGAGAGGCTTACAGGAAAAGTCATTAATAAACTGTCATATGAAAACTGTAAAAGCTCGGGATGGCTTTCTTTCTCCAGTGCTTTTTAACATGCTTATTGTTTGAAGTAATACGCTGATTTTTGTGTTGAGGACGTAGAAAAGGTTTTCTTCTGATGAGTCTTCCATGAAGTCCATATTTGTACAAGAATCTCTTTATATTGGAATAGTGTACCACAACTCCAGTGTCTGCCAGATCTTTCTGGAGGGATTGTGCAGTCAAACGTGGGTTTTGACTTACTTTCTCTCAATCCTGTGAGCCGTTCTGTCTGATATTTTTCTTGGTCTTACAGATCTTGCTTTATTTTCCACTGTTCCTGATGAATGGCATTTCTTAATTACATTCCGAACAGAGGATATTGGCATCTGAAAACGCTTTGCTATCTTTTTGGTTTGGGGTGCCCAAACTTTCAATCCTCACTGTACACTAAAGCTTTCACTGCATGAAATAAAATCTCATGTATTGTTTACTTTAGCAAGCAAACCTCAGCCTGTCCAACTTGTGACATGTTCAATCAAATCAATCAAATATACTTTATTGTCCCCAAAGGGAAATTTCTCTTAGGCACAGTGCCACAGCAGCAGCAGAACATACGGTACACAGACCCACAATGAAAAGTACATACGTATATGTACAACATAGAACAACATACATACAGCAACAGTACTGTAACCATCAATAATCTGTGCAAATACTGCATATCAAATAAATAATTGCACTGGCTCCAAGCAAAGGACATTCTAAAAATAAAACCTAGAATCAGCTAAAACTAATCTACAGTAAAAACATTTGTTGAAAAAATAAATAAAAAATAAATAATAGTAAAAGACTGACCCTAAGAACAGATCAGAATGTGCAAGAATATAAAATCAAGTAAATCAGCAGACCTTCTTGTTAAGCAGAGTAATGGATGTTGGAATAAAAGAGAGCTTCAGTTGATTGGTTTTCCATCTATACCTTCTGCCTGACGGAAGAAGCTCATACTCTGTGAATAAAATGTGAGAGGGATCGTTGAGAATCTTGTGAGCCAGTCTGGACACAGTGCCTTCGTAGATGGACTGCAGAGAAGGCTTGTCTTTTTGGCCTATCACTTTCATAGCTGCTTTTATAATGTTTTGAAGTTTGGATTTTTGTTGGACTGAGATACCACCAAACCATGCAGCCATTCCGTATCTGATAATGCTTTATAGAACTGCAGAGTAAAAGACTGTTAAGAGAATTTTGGTTACAGATTAAATGAGCAGACGATGGAGACGGCATATGATTTGACAATAATAGACAGGTTTAATCTTTGCAAAGAGAAGCAAAACGGACACACATGAACAATGGTACGTGGAAGATTTTGCTTAAAGGTGTAAACAATACATGAGGCTTTATAGGTTTACATTATGCCAGCCCCCCCAGCTCCAGGGTCGTGGATGGACGTGTATTGAGCTGACGTGTCAGTCAGAGATGTGTGTCTAAGTGTACAGGACAGAGTGTCCCTGGACAATGATTAGATGTAGTGCATTGTTGTTTAGATTAGCCTGGCACCAAATAGGAGATATAGCTGAAGGCATTAAGTCATACTTGTGTGTGGATAGGCATGTGAACTGGAGCAGGAGTGAGAGCATAATATATAACATTAATGGAGATGTACAATTCCCTTAACAAAAACCCACATGACTGCCCTGCTCACACCGAACAGCCTGAGCCAGCGGAGGAAGTGCAGTCTTTGGGCCAGTCACCAGCACCAAAAGTCCACATGTTCAGGTTACAATCCAGCAGAAAAGATATTTGAAAGTGCTGATCTGCTCAATCACACTGTCACCAATTATAAAAGGAGCATGATCTCTCACTGTTCTTGGGTCAAATATTATTTATTTTGTCTTTTTTACATTAAAAACAAGATTGTGTTGGTCACACCAGTTCTTAAAATGGTCGATCTCATGCGTGTACACGGAAGGGCAGTCATCTTTATGCAGTATGTTTAAAATGACTGTATCGACTGAGAACTTGATGACGGCTTCTGCATCCATTTGTGTACAGTGTAAATAAGAAAAGAGAAGTCAAACAGCCCTGAGGAACACCTGTGTTAAGGTATTTGATCGGAAAGTGGACACAATTTACTCTAACTTGCTGTTGTCTGCTCGTTAAAAAGGAATAAAACCACTTGATGATAAAAGAGTTCACATGCAAATCAAACAGTTTCTGGACCAGTAGCAGTGTCATGTCGGCTCGGGAAGGGAGTGCACGACCTGCGGATTCTCCGGCTGGGTCCGCCTCCGGCTCCCATGCCCCTGCAGGCTCGCAGAGTGGACACAGGTGTGCGGGAGCGCCGGCAGAGATAGACAAGCTGTGCCACGTTGGTAATCAGCAGAGTATAAGAAGCACCGCATCCAGCTCATTGAGGCCAGATTGTAATACTAACCACCGTTGGTAAAACGTCTCGCGCTAAAATTACTTCTGGTCTTTTGTGTATACTTACCTGTTCTTCTTGTCCGTCTCAGATTTTTCCAGTCCCGCTGTCCGTCCTGTTCCTGTCCTGCCTCAGTCTACTCCTGCTCTATCTAGTCCTATCGTCCGTCCCGCGTCCGTCCAGTCTCTGTCTGCTCCGGGTATTTCTCTTCGTCCCCGAAGAACCTCATCTTCTAGGACTCCAGCATAAGCTTTGGGTTTTTCTACATGTTTGTTGATGAGATGCATTAAGGTTTTAACGGCATCCTCCGTGCTCCTGCCCTTGTCCAATTGGAGAGGATCCAAACCAGAGTTAACATAATTTTTAAGAATATCCACAATGATCTTTTCAAAGCATTTCCACATTACCACAGATGTCAAGGCTACAGGCCTTAAGTCATTGTTAACAGTGAGACAAGATAATTTGGGCACCGGGATGATTACAGATTTCTTCCACAAAGCAGGAAATTGGACACCAAGCAGCAGTCAGTTCCAGAGCACAAGTCCTCAGTAAGATTAGGTAAATGCCATCAGGTGATTTTTTTGTTGCAGACCTTACTAAAAACTGTGTGGACCTGTTTAGGATGGATGGTAGGACAACAAGAAGCAGCACTGGTGGATAAGTTGTCAAAAGAATCAGCACACCCTTGGAGAGAATTCATTCTCTCCAACCTGAGAAAGAAGTCATTGAGTTCGTTAGCATTCCTTAGAGCAGCATTTAGCTATCTCTGTGCCACAGCTAAAGCTGTTTTGCCCTTGCTCCTAAAGGCCTGTATTTTTTTGTTGATACAGATCTTAACATCCTTTGTTATGTATGGCTTATTATTCGGATAGTGTACAATCTAGCTGGTGAAAAATGCTCCAGTCTGTGCTATGGAAACAGCCTCGCAGTCTTAATGCTGTCCTCAGTCCATTGCAGCACAGTTTTGTGCTGGGGCCTGGTGGAGCACAGTTTTATAAGTGGGCAGCAGGTAAACAGTAGAATGATCTGAATTTGCGAGAGGAGGAAGTGAATTTGTAATATAGGCGTTTTTAATGTTACTGTAACACTTGTCAAGAATTGAGCTGTGCCTGGTTAAGCATTTGATAAAATGACTAAATTAGGGCTACAAAGTACGTCTCTAAC
The DNA here is from genome assembly GCA_024349245.1 of Neodontobutis hainanensis. NCBI lineage: Eukaryota > Metazoa > Chordata > Actinopteri > Gobiiformes > Odontobutidae > Neodontobutis > Neodontobutis hainanensis. Next base: position 45,434 of record JALDNG010000711.1, read on the forward strand.
AGTGACTTGTTTACACCAGCTGTTACTCACAGACACATATGCCTCCTCCTCTGCTCTTCCCGGACGTTTCTTTTCTGTCGGAGCCCCAGCAGGTAAATCCTTCCAGCTTCACCAGAGAGTCCGGAATATCTGTAGTTGGCCACGATTCAGTGAACACCAATATACACGAGTTCTGTATTTGTGACAGTAACTGTACTAGAAACATTTTAGTCCAGACTAGTGTGGACAAGATGTTTGTACTTTAGCTTCATTCTTGCAAGAATTGAACCTGACCACTTCTTTTTAAATTATACTCTGTCTACGTGTCTCTCTGGATTATATGAATAAAGAATTCTTATAAAATTTGGTGCCGTGACCCAGATATCAATACCCCCAGTTTCTTGTTTTGCTTCCAAAGTTGCGCTGTTTAAAGCAGTACGGGCCAGACCTCCACTCTGTGTGCGTGAAACGTGGCGATGATGTCTGGACTGAGATAAGATCATAAAAGTGAGATTAAGACGGGTGCGTGTGTTATAGATCAGTGTTAGCGATTGTTGCCTTGCTTAAAAGGAAAAACTGTACATAAAATCAACAAAGCTCTGTGTAAATTTTGCTGTATTTACTTCTAAAATTCCCACACGGGACAATTTCTTTACGGTTTTGGTCAGTAGATTTGTTCCAAACTGTCTTCTCAAACTCAGCTTTACCACCAGCTGTTCAATAAAGACAATAAACCACTTTGTTTTTTTCATTTTTTCCATATTAATTTTAACTGCAGCATATTCAAAATGTTTAGTAGTTTCTACTACTACTATTCCACTTTGTTTTAACCATTTTAACATATAGATATGTTTTCAATCTCCAGATTACAAATTTACATTACAGATTAAATCTTTATTGTTTAGCTTTTAGATGACACTCTTCAGCATCTATTTTAGTGTTAGGTATTATACCTTAATTATAAAGTAACATTTTGAAAACCATGTTCATTATTTATTTTCAACTGTAAATTTTTCAGTTTTTCCAAATTCCTTAGACATTTTTTTTTTCAAAAAACATATTCAATCCTATTCATTTTGTTGTTTAGTTAACTAAATAATTTTCCATATATTCAATGCAACCCACATGTAGACTATATTCGTTTCCAAAGACCTGTCAGAAGGTCAAACTTTTCAGTGCAATCTCTTTCTGTCACTGACATTCCTAACTAAGCATTTTTCAACATTAAAAGGATTGTTTAATGTTAAGGCTCTCACAATTACCGTGGAGCTAAAACTCCAGCTCATAAAAACCAACAGATAACAAAAAACAAACATCTCTTGCTCTAGAGAAGTGAGAATAAAGGATGGTGCTGTGAAGACCTTGTTACCTTGACTTGCATAGAATGTTATCTTGTGTTAAAACATTCCTCGTGAATCCAAACAATAGTCCACTGTCTCCAATAATACATCACAACCAAACCAGAAAAATACATAATTGTTTATTTCTCAGGTTCTGGTAACATTGTTTTCTTTTAACGGTGAGCTTTATGGCTCAAATATCTATACATTTGTATTATCTTTATAATCTTGGTCTGCACAATTCAAATTTATGACACATATTTTAATTCTTCTGATTACAAAGTGATAATTTTTATTTACCCATACCGTGTGTGTTTGAACCACACTGATATTAAGGACCTCTATTAGTTCTCGTACTAATAGATGCATTCAATTGTTTGGCAAAGTACCAATCACTACTTTTATTTTGGATTCAAAGTTTTGGATTTTTTAACTTTTTCTTTAATCTCCACGCTGCCGTGTCACACAAATGTAAGACAATATCTGTTCTTTAACAGACTATTTATCATTTTTCTCAATTCAAAAGCACATCCACATTCTGTAGATGTGTGTCTCATGTGGTCTGTGTCTGTGTCCGAGTGTCTGGTGAGTTTATCCTCCGAAACTGTACAGTGTGCATCCCTGTCTCTTCACTCTGTTTTTTCCTTCTCTTCTTCACATGTCTGTTTCATTCTGTTTTGTAGTCTGTGATTGTCCACACTTTCTCACATTCTACTTCTGCACATCTCTCTCTCTCTCTCTCTCTCTGTTCTGTCTTCACTTCCGCATATCCAACTTTGGGTGTGTTTGTACATGTGTATTTATGTCTGTGTATGTCCATGTGTGTTTATGTGTCTGTGTATGTCCATGTGTGTTTATGTCTGTGTATGTCCATGTGTGTTTATGTCTGTGTATGTCCATGTGTGTTTATGTGTCTGTGTATGTCCATGTGTGTTTATGTGTCTGTGTATGTCCATGTGTGTTTATGTGTCTGTGTATGTCCATGTGTGTTTATGTGTCTGTGTATGTCCATGTGTGTTTATGTGTCTGTGTATGTCCATGTGTGTTTATGTCTGTGTATGTCCATGTGTGTTTATGTGTCTGTGTATGTCCATGTGTGTTTATGTCTGTGTATGTCCATGTGTGTTTATGTGTCTGTGTATGTCCATGTGTGTTTATGTGTCTGTGTATGTCCATGTGTGTTTATGTGTCTGTGTATGTCCATGTGTGTTTATGTGTCTGTGTATGTCCATGTGTGTTTATGTGTCTGTGTATGTCCATGTGTGTTTATGTGTCTGTGTATGTCCATGTGTGTTTATGTGTCTGTCCATGTGTGTTTATGTGTCTGTGTATGTCCATGTGTGTTTATGTCTGTGTATGTCCATGTGTGTTTATGTCTGTGTATGTCCATGTGTGTTTATGTGTCTGTGTATGTCCATGTGTGTTTATGTGTATGTCCATGTGTGTTTATGTGTCTGTGTATGTCCATGTGTGTTTATGTGTCTGTATATGTCCATGTGTGTCAGGAACACAACTTTTCAGGAACGGCAGGACTCACTGTGCAGACCCACACGAGGACTATGGTTCAAAAGGTTTAATTCAACAACACACAAGGAAACAACAAACTTGAGGAGTACAACTTGAGGATACAATCCAGCACCGGACAGGGGAAAGCACACAGACTATAAAGGGAACACAATGAGACACAGGTGGAGCACATTAAGGGCGGAGCAGGCAATCACAAAGGAGGGAAAGACACAAGGGCAGTAAGGCAATCTGACATTCAGGCAGGGGTGAGACACTTTACAATAAGACACAGGAAGTTAACTACAAAACATACAACAGACACGAGGTTGGGACATGACAGTACCCCCCCCCCCTTAAAGGCCGACACTGGGCGGCCAAAAACCTCTGTGTACAGAGACAGAACAGTGTCCAGGATGAAGTCCGGGTCCAAACACCCGCCCCAACATCGCACCCCGTACATGATCGGAGGGATGGAGGGGATCCGGAGACAGGGCACCGAGAACGACGGGCACCGGCACGGGAACAGGAACCGATTGAACAGACATGGGCGGGGCAGGGTCCGGCGGGGCAGGAGCAGCTTCCGGCGGGGCAGGAGCAGGGTCCGGCGGGGCAGGAGCAGGGTCCGGCGGGGCAGGAGCAGGGTCTGGTGGAGCAGGAGCAGGGTCAGGGTCTGGGGCTGGGGCTGGCCCGGAAGGAGCTGGATCTGGATCTGGGGCTGGCTCGGAAGGAGCTGGATCTGGATCTGGGGCTGGCTCGGAAGGACCTGGAGCTGGATCTGGGGCTGGCTCGGAAGGACCTGGAGCTGGATCTGGGGCTGGCTCGGAAGGACCTGGAGCTGGATCTGGGGCTGGCTCAGAAGGACCTGGAGCTGGATCTGGGGCTGGCTCGGAAGGAGCTGGAGCTGGATCTGGGGCTGGCTCGGAAGGAGCTGGATCTGGATCTGGGGCTGGCTCGGAAGGAGCTGGATCTGGATCTGGCTCGGAAGGAGCTGGAGCTGGGGTTGGAACTGGCTCGGAAGGAGCTGGAGATGGGGTTGGAACTGGCTCTGGAGCTGAAGCTGAAGGGGGCAGAAGCAGACGGAGCTGAAGCAAACGGGGCAGAATCAGGCAGAACTGAAGCAAACGGGGCAGAATCAGGCAGAGCTGAAGCAAACGGGGCAGAATCAGGCAGAGCTGAAGCAAGCGGGGCAGAATCAGGCAGAGCTGAAGCAAACGGGGCAGAATCAGGCAGAGCTGAAGCAAACGGGGCAGAATCATGCACCTGGTAAGGGTCAACTACCTCCGGAGACACTGGTGAGGCCTTCCTCCCTTGCATCAGCTGCATTAACAAGTTCATCTGGGCTGATAGGCGAGAATAGGCCTGTTCCCGGTTCCTAGCTGCCTCCTTCACCTCCTGGCGGAACGAGATGACCCGCTCCCCCATTTGGTGAAGGCGTTGACCGTGGTCTTGAAGGACAACAAAAACCAGGTCCGCAGAGTCCATATTTCTGGCTGGATTGTACTGTCAGGAACACAACTTTTCAGGAACGGCAGGACTCACTGTGCAGACCCACACGAGGACTATGGTTAAAAAAAAAAAGGTTTAATTCAACAACACACAAGGAAACAACAAACTTGAGGAGTACAACTTGAGGATACAATCCAGCACCGGACAGGGGAAAGCACACAGACTATAAAGGGAACACAATGAGACACAGGTGGAGCACATTAAGGGCGGAGCAGGCAATCACAAAGGAGGGAAAGACACAAGGGCAGGAAGGCAATTTGACATTCAGGCAGGGGTGAGACACTTTACAATAAGACACAGGAAGTTAACTACAAAACATACAACAGACACGAGGTTGGGACATGACAATGTGTGTTTATGTGTCTGTGTATGTCCATGTGTATTTATGTCTGTGTATGTCCATGTGTGTTTATGTGTCTGTGTATGTCCATGTGTGTTTATGTGTCTGTGTATGTCCATGTGTGTTTATGTGTCTGTGTATGTCCATGTGTATTTATGTCTGTGTATGTCCATGTGTATTTATGTCTGTGTATGTCCATGTGTGTTTATGTCTGTGTATGTCCATGTGTATTTATGTCTGTGTATGTCCATGTGTGTTTATGTGTCTGTGTATGTCCATGTGTATTTATGTCTGTGTATGTCCATGTGTGTTTATGTGTCTGTGTATGTCCATGTGTGTTTATGTCTGTGTATGTCCATGTGTGTTTATGTGTCTGTGTATGTCCATGTGTATTTATGTCTGTGTATGTCCATGTGTGTTTATGTGTCTGTGTATGTCCATGTGTGTTTATGTGTCTGTATATGTCCATGTGTGTTTATGTGTCTGTATATGTCCATGTGTGTTTATGTGTCTGTATATGTCCATGTGTGTTTATGTGTCTGTATATGTCCATGTGTATTTATGTCTGTGTATGTCCATGTGTGTTTATGTGTCTGTGTATGTCCATGTGTGTTTATGTGTCTGTATATGTCCATGTGTGTTTATGTGTCTGTGTTTGTACATGTGTGTTTATGTGTCTGTATATGTCCATGTGTGTTTATGTGTCTGTGTATGTCCATGTGTGTTTATGTGTCTGTATATGTCCATGTGTGTTTATGTGTCTGTGTTTGTAGACAAGACAAGACAAGACATTTATTTTTGTATAGCCCAATATCACAACAACAGCCGCCTCAAAGGGCTTAACAGACTGTACTAGACAACATCCCCTGTCCTTAGACCCTCCATCAGGTATGGAATGAATATGTGTCTGTGTATGTCCATGTGTGTTTATGTGTCTGTGTATGTCCATGTGTGTTTATGTGTCTGTGTATGTCCATGTGTGTTTATGTGTCTGTGTATGTCCATGTGTGTTTATGTGTCTGTGTATGTCCATGTGTGTTTATGTGTCTGTGTATGTCCATGTATGTTTATGTCTGTGTATGTCCATGTGTGTTTATGTGTCTGTATATGTCCATGTGTGTTAAATAAACGTTTGTCTGAATTTATTTATCTTACCTCTTCCGTGTTTTTCTGCAGCTTCTGTTCAGCTGAAAAGGAGAAGGAGGCGAAGGGGAGGGCAGCAGGAAGTTTGGAGAGCACTGTTGTCGGAGTGGATAGAGGCCAATTTACATTATTAGACACATTCTCCAGTCAACAATGATCCATTCATACCACATTAATTCTCACACACACCGTTTAACTTTAACTCTTTAGGTCAACCTTATATTATTCTCAGTATAAGCCCCTTCACTCTTGTGGGCTTTTCTTCTCATCGCATCACAGAGATCAATTAATCGCAGGCCTACATTTTTTATATATTGTGACTGCAGACCCCTATCTCACCGTTAACCATAGGATTCGGCAGGGTCTCAATTAAGAGTCAGCTTGAGCATTCCCGTCGTCCAACACACCATTAAACCAGCATTTCCAGTCGGGTCATGACAATTCGAATGTGACAAATTAGGATGTGTGCTATCCAACTGAAGTAAATTATGTACTCTCTAGATTAGCTATGTCCAGACCATATACTACTTTATCATAATCAGTAATCCTATCTGGCATAGAGTTCACACTTGATCATGGGGGAGTCAGTTTCAAGGATTACATAAAACTCACAGAGCATAGGGTATATCAAGCTTACAATTTTGCGAGTCTACAATTTTTACCACAGATCAACATCAATCCATCCAGTTTTTATCTCACCATAAACCATCATAGGCAGGGTCTCGATAAAAACATATACTTTTTCCTCGTCCCTCTAAGGGTATTTCAGCTTTTGGCCATCTCCTACAGTAAGTTTAACTAAATGAAAGTACACTCATGCAATGAGTACATGACATGCAATTATTAACAGTTTTAGTAGGAGAAATCCAAACTAATCTCGTAAGCTTTGTTTTCTCAACCATAAAAAAAAATTCAACAGCTGTTTACCTGAATAGAAACTCCAATAGTCCAGTTGTTCTCTTCGTCTCTCTGCTCTTTTTCCGGTCCAGATATTGTCACTGTGCTTCACGCACACAGAGTGGAGTTCTGGCCTGTACTGCTCCAAACAGCGCAGCTTGAAAATGCTTTTTTGTTTGCGTTTAAATTTCTTTCAAGCACGTCAGTTTTCCACTCTTCGTACAAGAAACAGTGGGTATTGAGCCCCCAAATGTTATTAGAATTCTTTGTTTTTATGTTTTGTTTTATCCAGAGAGACACATAGACATAGTATAATTTAAAAGCCATGACTAGGTTTATTCTTGCAAGAAGCTGTGAGTCACATACCTTCCTGTCATGGAAACGTAGAGATCAGGGACAGTTGCAGTGCAGGGTGGACGTCTAGCGGTTTTGCAAAAGTAAGACAATTAGACCAGCATTGCCTGCTGACTGGACACATGCATCCTTAATGGATCCTCTTTTTATTTGTGTTCACATACAATGTAACAGAAAACATTGTGAGTAGAAATTCAAACATTAGGAGCAAGAGAGCAGCTCCCTCATTTGATAGCCACATATACATTGATGTCATCAATGTCCTTCGAGGTGTCCTTAATGAATAAATGCTAAAAAACAATTATCATTGGGATTTGAATTTTTGCCTTTTGAGGCAATTTATGCAAAGGTGGATGAAATGAATTATTAATTAATATATTAATTAACAGTGAAGATATCTAATAAAAAAGTGATGATATCTAATAAAAAAAAATAAGCAAATGTATGTATTTATTTACATATTATAGTTTCAAAGTATGGCCACTGATATATGGTTTCCAGAGATGCATAAAATCTATTTGCTTTACTTTGACAATATAGTCCGATACATTCTGAAAGTTCCTTTATCCACTGTTGAATACAAAGGAGTGCCCATACTCTTCCAGTTCAACGCACTTGGTCTTGAGGTATAACAGACCAAAATCCAGCAGTTTTGTTTTTTCTTTGTTTTTGCAAAACCGTGTGGGTATATTCCCAGCCGAGGATGCAGCTAGCCATCTGGGTGCCCAAAGTAGAATGTCCTGTATTTTGGAGCAATTTAGATTATATTAAAACAATTTATCTTCCTATGATTTCAGTAACACTATGTTTACAATTTTTGATTTTGCCACAGCTTACAGACTTGAAAAATAAAAAAATGCTTGAAGACCTTAGATTGTTAATAAAACCAATTCTTTTTAAATAAATAGAACTGACAAACCGTGTTGGGAGCATATTGTTTGAAACACCAATTTACACTGCCTGTATTGTGTCTATATATAATTACAGATAATTAAATGCCCAACCCTGAAATGTGTCACTTTTACCTAATTTTCTCCTGTTTTGTTTTCTGCACTGAGGGCTCACCATCACAGATCTTATCTCTCTCTGCTACTGAGCCACACTCACACTGCTCCAGAGCCACACCCACACTGCTCCACTGCACAAATAATAACTCGGCGGTTCGATTCCCACTCTCCCCTGTTCATACTGCCATTGTGTCCTTGGGAAAGACACTTAACCCACCTTGCCTCCAGTGTCTGTAGCACTGGTGTATGAATGTGTGTGACTGTAGAGGTGTGTTTGGTGGTGGTAGGAGAAGGTTGTGAGCGCCGTTTGTCTGGCAGCCCCCCTCTCTGTCTGCCTCAGGTGTGAATGTGTGTGAATGGGGTGAGTGGAAGCACAATGTAAAGCACTTTGGGTGCCCAAGAATGGTGCAAAAAATTGCTATTTAAATGATGCCATTTAACATTTATCCACCACTCCACAGTTGGTCTTAGTAAAACTTGCGCTGCAATCTCGGTGTTCTTTCACAGATTCACAGCCAATGAGAGGTGCAGTGTTTTGGACAGAGGAGGGAGAACAGAAACACAGGCAGCGCTGAAGACAGTGGCGCAAAAAATGGTATGCAACATATGCGGTGCATTTGGGCGCTCCGTCAGTGGGGCACCAAAAGGAGGGACAAAAAAAAAAAAAAAACACATCATGGACATTTTGTGCTTTTAACTCATGGCTATGCTCTAAATATACTGTTTAAAAAAATTAAGCCTGGTCACTGTTTTATTTCTGTTTACTTACAGTATATTAGCTATTCACTTATTTTCATTTTCATTTCATTTTCCTTTTTATTGTCCACAATGTGGAAATTTACCTTCTGTCTCATAAAAAAACAATCAAACCAACAACAACACGAACAACAAAAACGACAAGACTAGCACACAGACATCTTCAGGGCAAAATGCAGTACAGCAGTAGCAATTACGTTACAATACATCAGCGGGACGTGTTGTTCAATGTCCGAATTGCATTAGGAATAAAAGAATTTTTAAAAATATTGCGATTTGTCCTAAGCACTTTGTAACGTCTGGCAGAGGGAAGGAGTTCAAACTCCCTATTGAGTGGATGAGTTGGATCATTTGCTATTTTAAAAGCTTTTTTCCTGAGAACTTCCTCGTACGTGGAACTTAATTGTTTCTGACTTGTCCCTATAATTTTTGAGGCGAGGTTTACTATTCTCTGCAACTTACTTCTCCCTTTTACGTTTAAATTACCATACCACATCACCATGTTAAAGGTTAGAATACTCTCTATCAGATTCTTATAGACTATTTCCATAATGTGCTTGTTCACTCTAAAAGAGTTGAGCTTGCGCAGTAAATGGAGACGTTGGTTACAAGATTTAAAAATGTAGTCTGTGTTTTCACCGAAATTTAGATTAAAATCGATATATGTACCGAGGTATTTGAACTTTTCTACTACCTCTACTATTTTTTCCTTAATTATAAGGGGCTGCACAGGGTCCTTTTCATAAAAGACAAGTTCCTTTGTCTTTGTTACATTTATCTCTAAGAAACTTTTATCGAACCATTTCTGGAGGGATGACACATGTGCTCTATATACTTCCTCTCCAACTCTGTCCCCCCTCTTTATTAAAGCAACCAGGGCCATGTCATCTGCATACTTGAACAGACGAAAATTTTCCAGATCTAATTGGAATTCATTTGTATAAATAGAGAAGAGTAATGGGAATAGAATAGTCTTGCGGGCACCTGTATTGAGCACCAGGATGTCAGACCGGGTGTAATTAACCAGAACCTTTTGAGGGCGGTCAGAGAGGAAGTCCCTTACAAGGTGGATAATACCACCATTTACTCCTATGTCGATAAGTCTCTGCAGCAAAGTGTGTATCTGCATGCTGTTAAAAGCAGATGTAAAATTGATAAACAGGGCCCTAGCAAAGTGGGAGGGGGCTTGAAGGTGCTTTGCCAGGGTGTGAAACATACTGACTGTTGCATCATCAGTTCCCCTCATCATTTTATAAGCAAACTGAAGATGATCTAAGCTGTTAGAAGCTGATGCTGTAATGTGTTTGCTTATAACTTTCTCAAAACATTTCCTAAGATGGAAGTAAGGGCAATGGGCCTGAAATCTACTAATTCAGTTGCTCCAGGTTTTTTCGGAATAGGCACAATATAGGATATTTTCCATAATTTGGGCATTGTTAAGGAATTCAGCAAGTACTGGAATAACTTCAGCACAATACCTTTTAGTTCATAAACATTTTCTTTTAAAACTCTCCCTCTCAGGCCATCTGGCCCCGGGGCTGAGGTAGACTTAATACTGAACAGACTGGCTTCAATATCATGTTCATTCAGTGTAATAGGGACAAATCCCGAAATAGACCTACACACACTATCCCGTTCAGCCCTAAAATCAGTATTGTCAAAACGACTAAAAAAGACATTAAGATCATTAGCAAAAGATGGAGAGGAGTGTGACAGGGGAGCATGTTTTTTCTTAGTTTCGACCCATCATCGCATTTAAACCTTCCCATGCTTTCTTGGCATTTCCTGAGAAATAATGACATTCAACTTTATCCTTATATTCTATTTTTGCTTTACTCAGTTTTGATCTTAGTTCACTTCTTTTTTCCTTGAATAATTCAATATTACCATTTTTGAAAGCATGTTTTTTTCTCCTGAATACATTTCTTAAGATCACTAGACATCCATAAATTGTTATTAGGAAATATTCTAACTATTTTAGTTCGAGTAATTTTACTTTCATTAAACAACAAATAGGATGTAAAAGTGTCAATTAGTTCATGAGGTGTGTCACATGAGTTAAGAAATAACCAGTCAGTCGTCGCCAGCTCGCATTTCATTTCCTCCATACAGTCCTCAGTCCATATCTTAATTTTCTTAATCACAGTCTTTTCCCGTCTTAACTTAGCTCTGTAACGTGGAAGTAGGTGGGCGACATTATGGTCAGATTTCCCCAAGGCAGGCCTGCAGATGGATTTATAGGCGTCTAGTATGTTGCCATAGCACTTATCTAAAGTACGTGCCAGGCGGGTAGGACAGTCCACATATTAATGTAAAGTGGGTAAATGATCAGACAGGTCACAGGAATTAAAGTCCCCGAGTAACAGGACGGGTTGACTGACTGCACGGACAAGGCTGTGTTGTAGCTCTCTGCTATCCTGGCTGCAGCTCTCACAAAGTCCGGCCCAGGTACATAGGCCAATATAATAGTGATCTGTCCAAACTCCTCGGGAGATAAAAGAGGTGAAATGAGACAACCAAAATTTCGTAGTCATGTGTACACACACGCTTCCCGGACGGTGTACTGGGTAGCCCAACGTGTCCATATAGACACAAAAACCACCTCCAAGATTTTCGAGACGAATTAATGTCTCTATCGGCCCGAATAAGTGTATAACCCGGTAGATTGGGGTCTGACGTCTCCTCTTTCAACCAGCTTTCCGTAAAACATTTAAGATTACTCTGTCGGAACTCATTATCGTATTGTACTTTAGCGGTCAGTTCATTCATCTTGTTGCTCAAAGAGCGAACATTCGAGAAAGTTATTACCGGTAGGGGATGTCTGCTGCCGCGCCTCCTCAGTCTTTCTCTCACTCCTCCTCTTGAACCTCTTTTCTTTATTTTAATCCCTTTTCGCGTTCTGATGTTTTTGAATTGCGAATCTTTTACCAGCAGCTCCAGACCAGGGTCCTCCAGTTTGATTGCGTGTCTGAGTGACAACAGCTGGTCCCGCGTGTAGGTAAGGATTCCGACGTTTCCATATAAACTCCATACTTCAGCGATTAGACCGCTGATAAGGCAAGCAGTCAGCCAGAATAACAAGTCAGCGCTGAACTTCATTATGCCACAAAAAGAATGCGGCAATCACTTAAGACAAAAAGAAATCACAGGACACGAGACAGACAAATGAGACACTGGGTCAGCAGCAGAGCCGCCCCCTCAAGTAAAACCTGCCCTATATTATGCGTCTATATTATGTGCATTATGGTTTATACTATTTAATGGTTTATAATATTTAATGGTGGATAAATAAGTATGGGATGTTATATTAATACATCCAGAAGCAAAAAAGAAAATGTCAAGAGTGTATGGTTTAAAACATGATTAGTTAAATGCACACAGACACACATATAGGTAAGGACATGGGAACTAGTACAAAGGTTAGGAGGATGGTAAAGTCTCTAATGAAGGAGGGGGTATTCTGTTGCCCTGAGGAACAATTGTAAATTTGTAAACTGTCAAAGTGGTGTGCAAACCTTCAGTAGAGCTGGGGATTGTCTACTTGGGTCATTTGTTGTTGTTACAATAAAGATTCTATGGCACTGAACATGCTGGTGAGCAGGGCCGGATTGGGACTCATTTTCAGCCCTGGAGATTCATGCCTTAGACCGGCCCACTTTAGTTCCCGACTGACTATATTAAAATAATAAAAATAAGTTTTCTACAACCTTGTAATTCATTGTATTTTTGAAAAAATATCATCATTTCAAATTCAGTGCAAAAACAGTAGCCTTAGTCTTGCTTCATAGTGAAGATTTATTAGAACAGTAAATAACTGGATAGTAACAGAATCTCTTTTCTTTAAGATTTAGTATTTATAAATAACAAAACATTGAAATGAAGAAAAAAATATATAAAACAAAATAAATAAAGATTAAAATAAAATGTAGTGCACTTTCTAATGACAGTATCAGCTCTTTTTCAAGGAAACAGCTGCTTTACAACTTTTTCACAAATAAGAGAACATTAGTTAAGGAATTAAACAAGTACTGCACTGTTATCTGACTTTTTTTCACAGTATAACTTTCTAATGATTAATTCATCTCTTTTTCCTCTGCATAAGTTTAGCTTCAAGGAAACATGGACAACCCTAAAACATTAATAAACACCTGAGCAGAGCACTGGTCTCTGCAACTTTATCTATCACAGTGTCATTGTCCAAAGACATGACAATTTCTTTCTCAGTGCATATGAGCATTAATGCCTAAAGTTCTTCTGGGTTAAAGTGCTCCTGAGTCTGTTTTTATGAATGTCACTGATAAAAGCTTTTCTCACAGGCTACTTGTGTGATGGACAGTGTTAATAGGAACTTGTAGGCAAGTCCAATCACACGGTATGCATCACTTAGTAATTTGTACTGAGAGACAATGAGGTGAACACAAATGACAGTTTTTACAGGAGGAACAAGTTTTGATCTCTAGTTCGACATCCTGCTCTCTGTTGGCAGCAAACGGTACTAGAGCGGCTGCTACTGAAGAGCTACAAGAAAAACTTTGATACATGAACGGGGTTTACATACGACGTTGTTTTGCACGGCCGCTAGCATCTTGCACTGCTCCTAACTACCTTAAAGTTAGCTTACTTACCCGCCTCGTCGTCTTCATTAATTTTGTTGAGAAAATATGTGCTCAGCTTTGAACATTTGGCGCGTCAGTTTCTAAAGCTTTTTTTCATTTTGGCCTTTTCAGCGCCGCTTTGCGCTTTCTGTTATCCATTTTTAATGTGACTTTTATTTTTATTTTGAGCAACTTGCAAGGGGCCGTGTCAGGGGCGGGGCCAGGAGTCTAAACGTCATCATTGTCTTGCAGGCTGTACTCTGCGAGAAAATATTAAATAAAAGAGTGGGACTGCGGCAATATAATAAATAAAAAGAGTGCTGCTGCGGTAAAATAATAATAATAATAATAACAATAATAACAATAATAATAATAATAAAACATATATATTTCAACCCAGTCCCATGACAACGGCCCTCGCGGCCAAACAAACGTACCGGCCCACCGGGAATTTTCCCGGTGCTCCCGATTAGCCAATCCGGGCCTGCTGGTGAGCATCCAGTTAGTAGCCTATCGCCCATTATGTGTGTAATGTGTGTAAAGTCTAAGTGTAGTGGGCAAAGCTGGATTATCCTATTGGCTTAAAATGCCCCTTTGGGGGTATTAAAGATACAGTTGTGCTCATAAGTTTACATACCCTGGTCAAATTTGTGATTGTTTGGCCATTTTCAGAGAATTTTACACTTATTAGAGTCAGAGTCAACCCACTGATAAAGTACCTCAGAATCCATACCCAAATGGAACTGAAGCAATTGGGAGGTGCTGGAATCCTTTAGAGAATCCATTTTATTTTTTAATTGGGGTGAATATACCGGGAACTGACCCACTTGGACTTAATAGATAAATTAGTTTAGTGCATCTTCCAATGATCTGACCCATCCCAGTAAACAGGAGAACAGAGTGACTGCTGTGGACAGCTCAAAATGAAAAATTATTCTTATTTGCTATAGAGATGGGTTATAGACAAACCAATACCTGGCTACAACAAGCATTTGACATAGCTATCCAAACAAACCAATTATCAGACCTACACTTATGTAAAACCCAATTAATGGCACAGATAAGGAAGAACAGACATAAACTGCATACTTGACCTGATGGTTAATGACAACCCCAAAGACCAGTGTTTAGGATGGGACAGAGTGTTCCCAATAGCGCCCAGGAATGTGATCCCACCTCTTTCAGATTGGTACTGTATATAATGTGACATGTTTGGAAAATAACAATACCAAAAATGATATAAAGTTATTAGGAAACTTGTAGGAATGCACTAGAACTAAAGACATTTATGGGGATTTCAATGTTAACAAATTGATTGTTGCCAGATCTGACATTTGTTGGTACTGTGGGGGAAGAACGTTATACAACTGGTTACCCCCCAATTGGTCAGGTAGATGTGCTTTGGTGTCCCTTGTTTGTCATGTACAAGTATTTCCAGGTACAGATAACCTACTGGCTGCAGACAACCACATTCTGAGGAAGAACTTCCAATTTGTAAGGAACTGATTAGTGCCATTTTCCCCACTACTCCAAACAACCTAGTCCATTAAAATGTGCAAAGACTAGCTAATTTTACTAGCGATGCTGGTGAAGCAGTCCATGAGTAACTCTCCCAGACCTCTTTAATGGCTCTACAAAATAGAATTGCTTTGGACATGTAGTTAGCTGAAAAGGATGGGGTCTGTTCTATGTTTGGGGATAACTGGTGTACAGATAGCTGTTTACAGAGTAACACTACATTATATCCTCTCACATTATGTCTGTTGCTAAAACAAAAAAAATACAATATAGTGCAACAAACATAATATGGGAGTAGATAATGTAGCTTAGCCATTTAAAGAAGCCAGAATATCACAAAAGTATGGCTCAATGATTGTAAAAATAATGGATATCTTCTGCCCATTGTTCCCCTATTCAGTGATGTTGGCCACACCACAGGGCAATAAAATGACAATTACATCCAGGGATATTACTAAAATGGGCAGAGAGTGTAGTATCTTAACTGTTCCATGGGCTTTTCAAACACGCTGTTCAGAAAACTCGCACCTCATCTCAGAGCCCGAGCTGAACAAGCTAATGCTTATGGCTAATGTCATTAATAATAATGTCATGGCTGCTGCTAACGGCTGCAAAGGCCTCTCCACTTTTTTGAGGTAAGTCTGCAAATCTTTACAACAAACTTTATTTCAGCTACTGTTGTTAATGTCAGATAATTATTATGAATATTAGAACTTTTTATGATAATTATTATAATTTTAAGCAAAAGGACATTTTTATCTTGGTCTGATAATCCTTTCCAGTTCCGTTATAAATAAAACTGTGTTTTCTCAAATATATCATTGTATCCTTAATTTAATAATCTAACCTTAATTTGCAAGTCTTGTACAGTAAGGCTTCAGTATTTGAAGGATGTACATTTTTACACTAAAATAAAGCCTCATTACTATCTTATGATAAAATAGTAATATTTAAGCAGATATCACACAAGTATATTCAAATAGATTTATAATGCTATACATGATGTTTTAATCGACTGCATGTCACGTTTGTCTAAAATAGCTAACATTAGTCTACAACTCACATAGCTTTCACAGAGGCCGGCAGTCTCAGTAAAACGGCTAAAGTTAGTGAACTTATATTAGTGAGGATACTATAGTTACACGTTACTATTACTTGTTATTTTGTCAAGTCGAGTTTGCTGGAGCACTAAACAGCTGCACTGGTCTTTAACCTTGTGTAACACAACAGCGACAAGCTCCACAGTTAAATTGAGTAAAACTTATTTATTGTGGAGAAAAGAATACGACTGAGTGAAGGAGTTTTACTTGTCTCTATGAACCATAACTGAACTAAATTAGTTTTGCATTAGGTTGAGGCAACATAAATGTAACCTTGTATCATTTTAGCTTGTTTATTTCACTATTAGTGTCATTCAGAATACCTCCAACATTAAATTTAGCATAATATATATGCAATTTATTTTTATTGTTTTCTTCTTAGGACTCTCATGAAAGTTTTAAGCTCCTGTGGAGAAGAGTTCTGAAAGTGACTCAAGGAGAGCTGGAGCTGGAGGTGTTAGTGAGCAGGACAGACTGAGGTGGTGCAGTGACAACAGAGGCAGGTTGGTCATACATCTACAGTAATAATCACACACCCAAATAAACCTCTGTAATCTAAAGAATGCTGATTGTTCCATTTTCAGGCAAAGTTAAAGTCGCAGGAGGAGGAGAATGAAGTAAGAGATGGTTGTAATTCATCTGCCAGGGTTTATTCTGGATGTGATGGAGAACAACCGGACCCTAACCAAACAGGGTTCATGGTGCACCTGCCTAAACTGCAGTTATGCAAGCAGGTCTAGAAGGGCCAAAGTGTCATGTGTCCTCTTGGGAGTCCCTCTGGAGACTTTAGATGATTTCCCCAAATTCTGCTCTGCAGCAGATGGATGTATCTGTAAGTTTGCGGACACGGTGGGGCTTTGACTTTGACCCTTCTTTGTCTGCAGAACAATAAATCTAACATTTGTTAAATCCAACAACAAGAGCATAATCTTTCAGGCTACAAAAATATATAATACAAAAAAGAATGACTTAGAAAACTTGGCCTTTATGGTTGACATGCAGTCTCCACACCCTGGACCCTGCACACCTCCAGCTTCATAAACTGGAGGTGAAAGGGAAAAATTGCCCACCTGATGAGGTGTTTTTTTAAAGGATTTGAGTTTAAAAGTTGACCTACAGAGCAAAGTTAAAACATTGTGTAAGTATTGTATAGTAAAATAAATAAATCAGAATCAGAACATATCGTGCAACAGCCATGACTGTACAAACAACAAAACGTTAGTATTATGTTTATGTTTCATTGGGTTGTCAATATAACCAAAAAAAGCCTTTCTCACACATTCAGCTCTGGTATATAGTGTACAAACGAAACATGCTTTAGTGAGTAAAATACTGTTATTGAAAGTTAAGAACTGTCTCCAGATCCTTTAGCCACCATCTGTTGAGTACAGTCTGTAACAGGGTCTCACACGTCCTGCTGAACCGGCTGGAATGACCTCTGCCAGAGCTTCCCATGTCCAGAGAGTCCACTCGTGCTCTCTGCTGATGTGCGGGAGAACATCATACCACAGATACAACTTTATTCACAACTGAAAGACCAGTAGATGGTATTTTTAATAATAAGACCACATTAATCTGACATGACGTGACTATAACAAGGCAAACAATAATACATCCTGTCTAAATTTATGAATTTCTCATGGCTTGTGTTATCTCGGGTGAGGGTTATTTAGAAAACTAGCCAAAGTAAGTCTGGAAGAAAAGTCTCCAAAATGTTGCTTTGTAAAAACATCTGAAAAAGAAAATTGAAAGGCCAAGACAGCAAATGTATCATCAGTCTTGGAAGTCAGGCTCATAAAACAATTGTGGTCTGACAATCGTACTGCCATTCAAAACAGTAACTTATAAGACATTTCCTTTAGCATCACCGTGTTACAAGTGTGACAGGTGGCACCGCTGGGTGTCGCTCTGGCGTCAGGCCTGCTCCCTTTAAAAGGAGGAAGTGGCTGGGTGTCATGGTGTGCCAGGTTGATGTGTCGACAATTTGATCTGGTAAATGTCTTTTGATTTTAGTGATTGTCTTTGTCTGTCTTGGTTGTATTTGAATTGTATTTTATGAGACAGGGCCGTGGCTTGGTGCAGACGGCCAGGTTGTGTGTGTAAATGACTGGGTGTGGTTGGGTGACACCTCAGGTATGATGTATTTTAATGTTTTTAGACTTTTGAATTAAATGTGTCTTTTGTTTTTGTTTAACAGTAATCTACATGTACCGCTACCTGCTGTCCTATTCTTAGTTATTGTTTTTGTATTTTAGTCTGGGGGTCACTTCTCCGTTTCGCTGTTCGCCGATGCTCAGAACTGTTACACCCGATCTGTTTGGGGTGAGCATCTGCGGTGTCTTTGCAGTGGTTGGTTTGCTGTGAACCTATTTGTTTGACGTGTGTGTGGGAATTCAAGCGGGTTTATCCGCCCTATGTGGGGTGGATTTAATTCGGCTCTGTGATTAAAATACAACCAAGACAGACAAAGACAATCACTAAAATCAAAAGACATTTACCGGATCAACTTGTCGACACATCAACCGCATGGGACCAGCAATCCTTCTGGCCTCCCACAGGAACCTGGCGCACCATGACACCCAGCCACTTCCTCCTTTTATATGGAGCAGGCCTGACGCCTGAGCAACACCCATTCCTCCCCATCAAGGTGCATTGCCGACCCGGCAATGTGCTTAAACTTAGATAATCTATCCATATGTTCTACACCACTTCTCTACATCCGTATACATCTTTGGCCAATACTAATGAGCCCGCACCCACTGCGACGTTTGCTCAACACCCTGATGGCCCCGACCATCATGCAGAGAACCAAGGACGCCCTTCGGCAAACAACAAGGAACATCAACTGCTAATGCCAACGTTATTTAGCTTTAGAAAACTAAAAACAAAACACCACAATATATTATAAATGGTCTAATGATGTCTTACCTTTTCAATAAAAGGAAAGCCAGCTCAGTCTGTTTTTATCCCCAAAGCAGATCTCAGCTCTCTGATTTGGAGAGACGCCGAGATCCCAAACTGGCGATTGGCATGTCTGTGCACAAGTCACAACCAACAAAGGGCACTTTTTTGGTCGACCACTACTACCAATGTCAACATCCAACCAGATTTTAGAACACTTTTATACTTGTTTATCTGCAAATTTGTGTAAATATGTTATGGTGTATTACTTTAGATCAGTACATTGATCTAAGTATTTACCATCCAGGATATTATAATAATTTTTTAACAGTGTAGGATATTAAAATCTAAACCTAAGGCACTGGCCTTGTTAAAATGACAAATTTGACAAGGAATTACTTAAGGCTGATTTATACTTCTGTGTCAGGTGCGCATAGTAGGTACCATAGACATACATAAGAAAGGCTAGATGTCTCACGGCGCAGTCTCTAACGGCATCACCGGCTGCCATCTTGAAACAGGCAAGCTTTCTGGCGGACTATGTGGTACCTGATGTAAGGTGAGTGATCTGCAAGAACATAAATACTTAAATCTCGCTGAAATCTTGACGGATTTACAAAATGTTTGATTTCTTACAAACGTTAATAATGTGGCTATAATTCTGGATGCGTGAACATGTTGAAATTGCAGCTTTTCTTTTCAAAGACGACTTAATCGTGCAGCATAGTTGTGTATCACGGCTAATGTTACTTGTGCAAGTTATCAAGGCTGAGACCACCATCGAGCTGTTCTGTTGTAGTTTTACTTACACCAATAACGATTTTATGACAACCAATTTTTTTTATCTATATTACAGTCATTGTGAATGTGGTTGTAGTTATTAGCTGGCTTTGAGTGAGACCTAACGTTAGTAGTTACAGGTTAGCTGCTACCCAGCAATTTTACATCAGTGGGAGAGGCAGAATTGCTCTTTCTTTTCAATATAACTTAAGTTGCACATGATTTCCAATCGTTTTGGTTTGTTAAAAACATCTTATTATTTTTATTTTTGTAAAATGTGTTTTCTGAAGACATGCACATTAACCCTAACCCTAAGACATACACAGTACCTGGAAGTGTCACAAACCATTTTGAGTATATAGAAAAATGCCTGTATTTGTATCTGTTTGCCGAATTTATCACCACTGATACAGTCTGAACTGTATGATAATGTCATGCAACTTAATTTATACGGAAAGATCATTCAGGGGTGGCTAGTTTTTTTTATAAGCATAAAACATTTTTAAAGCATGTATTTAATATCTGTGTTCTATACTTCATATATCTTTTTGTTTTAAGGTGACTGGAATAACAACCCTAATGCCAGTTCAAGTACATCTTCAGGAAGCTGATGGCCCGGTGTGGGGTTGTTAAACCATGCAGAGGCAATGTGACAGCACAGGATGACACAAAGTCCCTACCAGCTGTCATTGTCACCTCTACAAGCCTGTCAGCTGTAGATATGTCCTCTGCAACAAATCAATAAATAGACTTTTGTGTAATTATTCCATATTTTGTGTAGTAATTCTATATCAGAACCCTGATATACAATCCAAATAGTCTACAAGAAACTTCAGAGTGTTACCAAGAGGTTACCACACAGTAAGCCTTTATTATGTAGCCTATGTCTATGTTTTGGGTAACCAAAAGTCCTATGGGGAGTTTCGATAGGGCATTTTACGAAACGCATGAGCATACCGTGGCAAATCAGTGGTCTAAAGTACTCGTATTTCATTCAATATTGATCTGCTTTTGTACACAGCTTTACAAGACCTGGTGCTTGGGCTCAGTTGTGTTTCTAAAGTCATATCAATAGACCTAGAAGCTGAAATGTGGTCAGTTGAGATGCTTGTTATCCAGCAGAAAAAAAAAAAACAATATTCTAGCCTCTATAACTGTGTGCAAGTACTTCACATAATTATTCTGATTGTTTCCTAAGAAACTACAGGGTCTCAGTTTTCTAAAGAGGTCAGGCATTTGATGGTAGGCAAAAATAGCTGGGAACAGTGATCTCTGAAGTAGGCGCAGTGCAATGTCAAGGGGAAAAGCCTAGTAAATGGCCCAATCCTCAAGAAGTTAAAATAAACGTAATAATTCAAATTATCTTATTATAATAACATTATAAAAGTGTGTGTATATATATATATATATATATATATATATATATATATATATATTCATTCCTTGGGCGTGTGTATATTCATTGCATCTCTATGTTCTGTTCAATGTTATTTTCATATGGAAGTCCATGGTTATAATTATTCATAAGTATGCAGTGTCATAAGTATATCTCTGACGTTTATAACAAACTAAACTGTTTAAAAATTGGTAGAAAATTTAGCAAGTTATGGTTATTTAAAAAGTACATGCACCATTAAAACACAATGTCACGAGTGAGCAAGCTGCCTGTGACAAGATGGCCGCCAGGTGCGGACGCGACCTCCATTGGCCGACAGCGTGACGAGACATCTAGCCTTTCTTATGTATGTCTATGGTAGGTACGGCATAGCATACGCAGTGACGTGTACCATACGCCGTACCCTGACGCGCACCTCCTCAAAAATGTAACTACGCATTGCGACGACGCGGGCTGCAAGATCTGTGATTGGTCGGCTTGTTTGTATCATGTTTCCTCCTACTCCTCCGGAATGATCTTCTGCACTCTAGACCGCCCTACGGTGGCCGAGACAGCTCAACACGCTGCAAATGAAGAAAGCACCAGCAAATAAAGAAAACATCTTCATCAGTTTCACAACACGCGCGCTGCAAATCCTCACAACACATGCAAATACAAAAACGCGCTGCAAATCCTCACAACACATGCAAATACAAAACGCTGCAAATTCAAAACGCGCTGCAAATCCTCACAACACAAGCAAATACAAAAACGCGTTGCAAATTCAAAAACGCGCTGCAAATAGCACAGACCACAACGGAAATGTTTTAAGGGGGCTCCTTTGAGTGACGAACCCCTAATGGGACCTGCTTATTGTTTGCTCGCCTGTCGCGTTGTTGTTAGTGTTGTTGTCACTGACCTGAAAGGTGAGTTTTTTTTTTTACTTTTAGATCATGATCGTATAATTGCTTAGTCGTTTGGATATTGTTGGCCTAAATATATTGTTCGTCACTCAAATGAGTCCCCTTAATTTCCGTTGTGGTCTGTGTTATTTGCAGCGCGTTTTTGTATTTGTATGTGTTGTGAACTTTTGCAGCGCGCGTGTTGTCAAACTGATGAAGATGTTTTCTTTATTTGCTGGTGCTTTCTTCATTTGCAGCATGTTGAGCTGTCTCGGCCACCGAAACCGCCCGCCATTTTTAAATTCCGAAATTCAGTGAAGAGCCAACATGGAAATGGACTAAGTTACCGCGCGATTAATTGAAGAAGTGAGGAAATATCCTCTCCAACGTCGGTTTAGATGTAGCGGAGTGCATGAATAGATGGAAGAACTCTCGAGACAAGTATGTTGTCTCCGTAAAAAACTCGCCACAAGGAGCGGGGATCCAGGAGGAAAAAAAATCCCAGCGTTTTATATATTCCTATCTTGGCTGGCACCTCATGTCAATCATTGGCTTACGGAGTCAGACTTTGACGATAAGGTAAATAATGCACGTACTTTTATGTACCTCTATTGTGTTTCGGTTAGCTAACTTAACTAGCAATGCTACCACATGGGGTATTGATTTTTTTTTTTGCACCTTTACATGGTGCATTATCTTATACATAGTTCGACCATTTGTATGTATAGTACAAACTTAATAAAAAATAAAATATCCTTCAAGTCATTTATTGGTGCATTATATTTTACACCAATACAATTTAAACAGCAAGTTGACCACGACACACAATGTTGTTTTGCCAAGGCACAATTCCGTGGAGTGACTGAAATGTCGCTTTCAAACACAGTGGAACCCGCTCGGGTCAACTAGCGTTTAGGCGGTGTACTGCAGAGCCAAACAGACATACTCAGAAGTATAAATGCTCACGACGGCGTTGCCTACATGCGTAGCCTCACGACGTACACTACGGGGTACACTCGATGCAGAAGTATAAATTGGCCTTTACTGTCGGCAGAACTACAACCCCAGACCAACATGGAGTTGTAAGACCTAACATGTCTTTGTCGCCATCTTTTGGTGATTATAGAATAGTGTTTGAACCAAGTAGACATTGTGTGTAAATACTATGCCATTGAAAGATTTATATTATAAAACTGAATGACTAAACTGTAAAAAGCCACTGTATTTGAATATTGTCTTTTTGTGACCTGACCTGTGATTAAAATGGCATGAAAAGGAGCTGACATTAAACAGAGACCACAACATGTTGTTCACTTAATTTCTCCTAAAACGTGAATAACATTGTTTAAAACCGTACAAATTACTATATTAACATGAATGACAGATAAATGGTGGTTATTTGCATACTGTGTCCGGGTATTGGGTCACCGAGGCCCCCGCCTTCGACTGCCACCCAATCCACCAGCCCCTGCCTCAAGTGGAGGAGTTCAAGTATCTTGGGGTCTTGTTCAGTGAGGGAAAAAAAAAGTGTGAGATTGACAGACGGATCGGTGCAGCTTCTGCAGTGATGCAGTCGATGTACCGGTCTGTCGTAGTAAAGAAGGAGCTGAGTTGCAAGGCGAAGCTGTCAATTTACCGGTCAATCTGAGCTTTCTCCGCAGGTTGAAGAGTTCATTCACTCGGGAGAAGCGAAAAGTAGAGCCGCTGCTCCTCCACATTGAGAGGAGCCTGCTGAGGTGGCTTAGGCATCTGTTTCGGATGCCTCCTGGACACCTCCCTGGGGAGGTGTTCCGGGCATGCCCCACTCGGTATCCCCCCGGAAGAGCTGGAGAAAGTGTGTGGGGAGAGGGAAGTCTGGGCGTCTCTGCTTAGACTGCTACCCCCACTACCCAAATATTTACAAATGTGTTTTGCAGCTTGAAAAACTATTTTATGTATGCGTGTACACATTTTAAAGAACATAAACAATAGCCTAATTTTCTCTGACCTGTTTAGTAAAGTCGCAAAAGCATTAGGAAAAGTCCGAGCAGACACTTTCAGACAAACCCTGGTGGTAACCAGCCACCGGCAGAAAGCTTTAACAAAAGTGGCGGAAGGCCTAACTGTTTTCATAGTGGCTAGAACCATGGCCTTCCATCGTTAAAAGTGGCGGCCAGTTTTAAAAGTTGTCCAAAAAGCCCTCTTTGGTGGTTGTGACCTGTGCATTGGCATGCCAATCACCAGTTTGGGATCTCGATGATGCTGCTGATTTGACACCGGTCGGACTCCAATTTTTGCTTTCTCGGTAGAACTTGATAAAACCTAACTTTTTTAGGTCTTACATGGAGTCTGCGTCGGTGTTTTGGGTGTGCTTGAGGCCTGTCACTAGTGTTTGCTGGATTAATCTTTAACTTTGCATTGCTTAGTTTAGTTATGGTGGAAAATCACTAAATCAGAACCAGGTAAACATGCATAGGCATTACATGACGTCCACTGAAACAGCGCAGAACTTTCGTTTCCGATTCATTCTCAATAACTTGAATGTAATGGCTTACAGAGGCAACCACTAAGAATCAGCTCATTCTGCAC
>JALDNG010000711.1:75000-94315 GCA_024349245.1 Neodontobutis hainanensis
CGACAGGCCCAAACGTACTGTGAGGGTCTGTTGGGAACATTTGGCAGAGCCCCCGGTCAGAAAGATCTTTAACTCCCACCTCCGGCAGAGCTTCGACCAGATCCCGAGGGAGGTTGGAGACACTGAGTCCGAATGGACCATGTTCTTGACCTCCATTGTCGACGGAGCCACTCGAAGCTGTGGCCGTAAAGTCTCAGGTGCCTGTCGTGGCGGCAACCCCCGAACCCGGTGGTGGACACCGGAAGTAAGGGATACCGTCAAGCTGAAGAAGGAGACCTACCGAGCCTGGTTGGCTTGTGGGACTCCTGAGGCAGCTGATAGGTACCGGCAGGCCAAGCGGACTGCAGCCCGGGTGGTCGTGGAGGCTAAAACTCGGGTCTGGGAGGAGTTCGGTGAGGCCATGGAAAAGGACTATCGGTCGGCCTCGAAGGAATTCTGGCAAAACATCCGGCGCCTCAGGAGGGGGAAGCAGTGCCCTGCCAACACTGTTTACAGTGGAGGTGGGAATCTGCTGACATCAACTGGGGATATTGTTGGACGGTGGAAGGAATACTTCGAGAATCTCCTCAACCCCACCGACGCGTCTTCCACTGAGGAAGCAGAGGCCGAGGGCTTGGAGGTGGACTCGTCCATCACCCAGGCTGAAGTCACCGAAGTAGTTGGGAAGCTCCTCAGTGGCAAGGCACCAGGGGTGGATGACATACGCCCTGATTACCTCAAGTCTCTGGATGTTGTAGGGCTGTCTTGGTTGACACGCCTCTACAACATCGCGTGGCGATTGGGGACAGTACCTCTGGACTGGCAGACCGGGGTGGTGGTCCCTCTTTTTAAGAAGGGGGATTTCAGACCAGAGGGTGTGTTCCAACTACAGAGGGATCACACTCCTCAGCCTCCCCGGGAAAGTCTATGCCAGGGTACTGGAGAGGAGAATGCGGCCGCTAGTTGAACCTCAGATTCAGGAGGAACAATGCGGTTTTCGTCCGTCGTGGAAACTCTATACCCTCTCCAGGGTGCTGGAGGGTTTATGGGAGTTTGCCCAACCAGTCCACATGTGTTTTGTGGATCTGGAAAAGGCATTCGACTGTGTCTCTCGTGGCGCCCTGTGGGGGGTGCTCTGGGAGTATGGGGTCCGGGACCCTTTGCTAAGGGCTGTCCGGTCCCTGCACGACCGGAGCAGGAGCTTGGTTCGCATTGCTGGTAGTAAGCCAGACCTGTTTCCAGTGCATTTTGGACTCCGGCAGGGCTGCCCTTTGTCACCGGTCCTGGTCATTATTTTTATGGACAGGATTTCTAGGCGCAGCCAGGGGCCGGAAGGAGTCTGGTTTGGGGACCACAGGATCTCGTCTCTGCTTTTTGCAGATGATGTTGTCCTGTTGGCTCAAGCCAGGACCTTCAGTGTGCACTGGGACGGTTTGCAGCCGAGTGTAAAGCGGCTGGGATGAGGCTCAGCACCTCCAAGTCTGAGACCATGGTTCTCAGTCGGAAAAAGGTGGCTTGTCCCCTTCAGGTTGGTGGAGAGCTCCTGCCTCAAGTGGGTGGAGTTCAAGTATCTTCGGGTCTTGTTCACGAGTGAGGGAAGGAGGGAACGTGAGATTGACAGATGGATCGGTGCAGCTTCTGCAGTAATGCGGTCGATGTACCGGTCTGTCGTGGTGAAGATGGAGCTGAGCTGTAAGGCAAAGCTCTCGATTTACCAGTCGATCTACGTTCCTACTCTTACCTATGGTCATGAGCTTTGGGTCATGACCGAAAGAACAAGATCCCGGATACAAGCGGCCGAAATGAGCTTTCTCCGCAGAGTGGCGGGGCGCTCCCTTAGAGATAAGGTGAGGAGCTCGGTCACTCGGTAAGGAGCTCAAAGTAGACCCGCTGCTCCTCCACATCGAGAGGAGCCAGCTGAGGTGGCTGCGGCATCTTTTTCGGATGCCTCCTGGACGCCTTCCTAGGGAGGTGTTTCGGGCATGTCCCACCGAGGAGACCCGTGACCTAGGACACGCTGGAGGGACTATGTCTCTCGGCTGGCCTGGGAACGCCTCGGTATCCCCCCGGAAGAGTTGGAGGAAGTGTCTGGGGAGCGGGAAGTCTGGGCGTCTCTGCTTAGACTGCTGCCCCCGCAACCCGGCCCCGGATAAGCGGTAGAAGATGGATGGATGGATGGAGCACAGTTTCTGCTCTGTGCTTGCTGATTATTTGCGCATCATGCAAATGACATACTTTTATAAGTGAAAAAAAGTTTTATTATTCATATTCTCTGAAAAAAAAAAAAAACAATTTCAAATTCTGCCAGGGTATGTAAACTTATGAGCACCACTGTACAATAAATAGTTGCACAAAAGATCATTCATTGAGGTCATCCCCTTCATCCAGTCCTTTGTCAAAGTTACTGGGTATATTGCCACAGTCTGATTTCATCATGCTGCAAGTAATGTACAGTGGGGATCGAAAGTTTGAGCACCCCAAGTAAAAATGTGTATTAATGTGCATAAAGAAGCCAAGAAAAGATGGAAAAATCTCCAAAAGGCATCAAATGACAGATTAGACATCCTTATAATAAGTCAAAAAAGTTAGATTTTATTTCCATCATTTACACTTTCAAAATAACAGAAAACAAAAAAAATGGTTTCTGCAAAAGTTAATACCTTGTTCTGCCCCTTTTGGAGAGTATCACTGCTTGTAAACACTCTTTGTAGCTAGCCAAGTGTCTTTCAATTCTTGTTTGAGATATCTTTGCCCATTCTTCCTTACCAAAGTCTTCCAGTTCTTTGAGATTTCTGGGCTGTCTGTCACACACTGCTCTTTTAATGTCTAGCCATAGATTTTCAATTATGTTGAGGTCAGGAGGTTGTGAAGGCCATGCTAAAACCGTTAGTTTATGCCTCTTGATGTAATCCACCGTGGATTTTGAGGTGTGTTTAGGATCATTATCCATTTGTAGAAGCCATCCTCTCTTTAACTTCAGCTTTTTCACAGATGGCATCAAGTTAGCATCCAAAATTTGCTGAAATTTTATTGAATCCATTTTTCCTTCTACTCGTGAAAAGTTCCCTGCGCCACAGGCTGCAATACAAACCCAAAGCATGATCGATCCACCCCCATGCTTAACAGTTGGACAGAGGATCTTTTCATTAAATTCTGTGCCCTTTCTTCTCCAAACATACTTTTGCTCATTCAGGCCAAAAAGTTCTATTTTAACCTCATCGGTCCACAGAACTTGTTTCCAAAATGCATCAGGCTTGTCTATATGTTCATTTGCCAACTTCAAACGCTGATTTTTGTGTTGAGGACGTAGAAGAGGATTTCTTCTGATGAGTCTTCCATGAAGTCCATATTTGTACAAGTATCTCTTTATAGTGGAATAGTGTACCACAACTCCAGTGTCTGTCAGATCTTGCTTTAACTTCCACTGTTCCTGATGACTGCCATTTCTTAATTACATTCTGAACAGAGGATATTGGCATCTGAAAATGCTTTGCTATCTTTTTATAGCCTTCTCCTGCTTTGTAAGCGTCAACTATTTTCAGTTTCAGTTTTCTAGACAACTGCTTAGAAGAACCCATGGCGCTGATTGTTGGGGCAAGGTCAGATTGGTCTGGGCATTTAAAACCTTTGAGATTGACCTCACCTGGTCTATCCAGACGATGATTAAGAACAATCCATGACACCGTCAGGTCTTAGCTTGGCAAAGGGGGCAGTACAAGAAGGTATTAACCTTGCAGGGTGCCCAAACCTTTGCAGACACCATTTTTTTTGTTTTCTGTTATTTTGAAAGTATAAATGATGGAAATAAAATGTAACTTTTTGACTTTTTATAAGGATGGTTAATCTGTCATTTGATGCCTTATGGATATTTTTCCATCTTTTCTTGGCTTCTTTATGCACATTAACATTTTTTTTTACCTGGGGTGCCCAAAGTTTTGATCCCCACTGTATGTACATGGTAAAACCTTAATCTACCATCAGCCATTGTAATAACAGTTTTGTGATACGTCACAGGTTTTGCTTTGACTCTTCTTAAAATTGAACTGGGAGGTGGTATTGACAAGCTGGAAGATTTCTTGATCAGGTTTTTGAAACAAAAGGTAAGATCTACAAGAGAACACAGTTAAAATGAGTCAAATTTATATATATATATATATATATATATATATATATATATATATATATATATATATATAAATATAAATCTCTCTTTATATGGTACTACAACCCATTAAATGCTAAAATCGACAAACTGTAATACCACTCTTCTAATGCCTTTTACAACTCAACAGTACAGTACTATAACTCACATTGTTGCTCTATGGAGGCCATTGTCGATGAGGTGTTGGTAGTAATGGTAAGTGAACTGAAAGAGACAAAAAAAAATTATTTAACATCTGTATCTCTCCAGAAGGGTAACGTTTAAACAGTAAAAATCACAAAATTCAGCATTTACTTAATAATGTAATGACAATCTAAAAATATTATACAGAATATTAACCACCGATACAAACAGAAGTCAACATGAGTAGACTAACAGAAAGGACTTGGCTACTACTGATGCTGGCCTTCATTAGTTATGTGCTAAGCTAATTGTCACTTAAAATGTCTATACTTGATCACCTTATATGGATAAATGTAGGAGCATGTAGATGCGGTGGAAACCACAATAAAACTACTTTAGTTAGTAAACTTTGGGATAATCCACTAACTTACCAATCGTTCTCCACCTGCTACTTCTTTAGTGGCTGCCTTGAAGAGATTGAAGAGGTCACGGGGCGGGTCTAGGAAAGTGACCAATCACAAGAGGGCCACCCTCAAGTTTGTCCTGCCCACAGTCTGTAAAAAGTCTCTCTACTATGGGGCTATTATTGTAGCAAAACTATTTGCAAATGTTTGAGGGTTGTGTGCACGTATTTCGATTCGCAAGTTTGCACACAGAGTTGTCGTGGAATTATGATTGTGAATACATAAAAAGATCTGCAAGTTCATCATGTGTAGTATGTCCGTGTAACTTTCTGTAGCGCATGCGTTATTTAATTTGCATGGACTTATAGTATAATGTGCATGTGGCGAGTTCATATCTGCACGCTTGAATTGAAATAATTTGCTTGTGGTCATTATTTGCCCCTCATAAGTCATAATTTTGACACCATAGCGCTATCCCTGAAAAGACTTGCATTTGACTCTGTTGCAAGGTGAGAGCCATTAGACTTCATAGACATCAAGACATTTTTTGCCACTACCTAAATTCAATAAGTTAACAAATCCTTGTGTGCAATAATGTGAGAGGCTGGAGATTGTTTTTTTTTAGGGTTTTCCAGCTTTTAAACTCCTAAAAGAAAAATCCTGATACACAGCAGTGTTGCACATTTCAGTTCTGCTTACGCAATGTAGACACTAAATGCAATTTTATTATCACACCTTTATCTGTTCCATTCCAACTCATATTGTAAAGCTATGATATGACAAAGAAATTGAATACAGTTTATGACAAATAAATTGAATAAAGTCTATTAAAAAAAAAAAAGATCTCGCACATAGTTTTGTACCTTTTCTGGAACTCGTTGGGTCTGTGACCACCACGTCGTTTTCTCTGGGTGCTCTGGAGAGCTCACTGTGTCTAATTGGGTAAATGTTGATGAACTGAGCGAGCTTCTGGAATTCTGGGCTCAGCAGTAACTTTACTTCACACATGTCAGGCTGCTGAACCTAAACAATGGAACATGTGTAAAACAACATTGTAAAAAAAAGTTTTCAATCACATATCTTGCAAGGCAAATGGATGTTACCCGCTTTTCCCTCCATCTCAATGATCTCACTGAACACCTGGAGGGCCACCACTTCTTCAGAGTTGCTGTACAATCGGTTCTGCCTCACCATGACACGAGCGACAGTGGAAACCAGGTCACCTGATTCAAACTCACTGCTGCCATTGGAGCTGTCCACTGAAAGAAGACTAATGAGCAATAGTAGTCTGTGCCCCAAAGCTGTGCAAAGTCTTCTTATGTTTATTAAAGATAATACATGTCTGTTATGTGCAGAAATAATTGTGTAAAAAGTAGAGACTACATTCAGTTTTCACAAAACCCTACTTGAGTTTCTCTACCCATTTTACACCACACTTTGGCCCAACCCTAATTCTACCCCATACCCCTACTCTGTTCACAAGAAACAAAGTGATGACCCAATACTCATTTAGATTATGGGAAAGGGCTGTACACCGCAGCAAACTGAAATTTTGGAGGACCACACTTGAAACAAATGGGTAAGCTAATTTCCCATAATGCAGTGTTCAGAGGCTTTGTGGTTGCTCTGAGGTACAAAATGTAACTCATTTAGGGAAAAATAAAGATTAAAAAAAAATTATGACAGTCCTCTTTTATGTAACCTTTAGTCTTGAACTCGTTTATGCACTGATCTGTTTAGTATTCGGAAAGTTTTGAAAAAAAATGTATGTTTAATAACGTTAGCATCCCATCGACAGCTCACAGTCTCGTGTTTGTAGAAGTTTAAAAACTTTTAAGTTAATGCATAGCATTGTTTAAGTTATATTAAATAGAAAAAAAGATAGCAAGCAGTTGTTTTTGTAGTAAAAGCTTCAAGTGTTTTGTGTCTGTGAGAGAGTGACTGTCCTACTGGTGTGGTGTCCCAATTCTTAGGGGTAACCTATAATCAGTGTTGGAAGTAACGGCGTTAGAGTATAATGGCATTACTAACGGCGTTCATTTTTCAGTAACGGAGTAATCTAATTAATTACTTTTCCCAGTGTTTAATATATTTATTTAATTTTTTTTAATTATAATTACAAAAACAAAACAGTATAATAAAACAATACTAAAACAAAACTCCAACAGGAAACAAAAACAAAAAAACAAAAACAGTCCCCAGTGCCCGTTGTCAATCACACTCACACAAATAAACAGAAAGAACAGACTCACAATGATAACGTCAGCCAGAATAAAATACACAGAACTAAGTTACTCTTACACCTTTGTAGATGGTTTATCAAAAAAATTCAAGAAGGGCCTCCAAACCTGATAAAATTTATTTTCTGAACCCCTTAAAACAAATTTAATCTTCTCCAATTTAAGATGGAAAAGGACATCTTTGATCCAATGTGACACCGTGGGTGGGGCAGCATCCTTCCATTTCAGAAGGATCAAGCGTCGAGCCAACAGAGTTGAAAAAAACAATGAGCCTTTGACCCCCAGCGGGCAATGCTAAACCCTCAATGTTGACCCCGAAAAGAAATAATAATGGGTTCAGTGTTATTTTGACTCCAAGTACACAAGTCAGTGCTTCACAGATGCCACCCCAAATTTGTTGCAATTTAGGACAGAGCCAGAACATGTGTAAAGTGGCCGCTGCTGTCTTACACCAATCACAAGTAGGGTCAAGTTGAGGATAAATCTTAGCTAGTTTTGATTTATGAAGATGTACCCAGTGGACCACTTTAAACTAAATAAGACAATGTTTCGCACACATCGAGGATGAATGAATCTTCCTCAAAACGTCATCCCAATCTGATTTGTTGATGCTAATTTGTAGATTTTGCTCCCAGGACTTATTAATAGCAGACATTGATGGGGAGTCTAAACGTAAAATCAAGTCATCATGTAAGATTGTGGAAATAGACTTTTTTTTGGTGGGGTTAAAGATCATCACATCATCCATTATGTTGTTAGGAGGTTTGTCAGGGAACCCGCGGATGGAACCTGAGATAAAGTGCCGGACCTGTAAATATCTAAAAAAAATTAGAAGCTGGTAGATTATATTTATCAGACAGCTGCTGAAAGGATGCAAGTTTGTTGTCCAGAAATAAGTCGTTAAAAAGAATCAATCGCTGCCACCCACGAAACGTGACATCCAGTGTTGATGGTGGAAAGAAATTATTAAATGCGATTGGAGTTACATTACATTTACATTTATTCATTTAGCTGACGCTTTTATCCAAAGCGACTTACATTGTTCTACAGTAATTACCAGTGTTACAGTCACTGGAGGCAAGGTGGGTTAGGTGTCTTGCCCAAGGACACAACAACAGTATGAACTGTGGAGAGTGGGAATCGAACTGCCTACCTTCCGGTTGAAAGACGACTGCTCTACCCACTGAGCTACTGCCGCCCCGAGTTAACAAACTCATCCTTAAAAGGCCAAAATGTTTTCAAAACTGAACACAAATTTTAATAGAATTTTGAACTATAGGGTTGCTAATTGTCAGGTTTTCAGAAATTGATGCCCCTATTATAGCCGGCAGCGACAAGGAACCAGAAGAAAGCCTTTCCATCTCCACCCATGCAGGCCCACTGTTGTCCAGGTAGTGCACCCAGAAGGACAAACAACATAAATTGGCAGCCCAGTAATAGTATCAAAAATTTGTAAGTGCTAGACCACCATCTTGTTTCAATTTCTGCAAATGTTCTTTATGCAAACGCGGCTTTTTGCCCTTCCAAATAAATGATGAAATTATAGAATCAAGTTTTTTAAAATAAACATTGGGGATGTACACAGGAAGACTTTGAAATAGATACAAGTATCTAGGTAATATAGACATTTTAATCACATTTACTCTCCCCACTAGTGAAAGGAAGAGAGGTGACCATTTAGACAATTCCTGTTGAATTTTCAATTGCAGTTTAGTAAAATTTTATTTAAAAAGGTTAGAAATTTTCCTTGTAACTGTGATACCAAGATAAACAAAACTATGTTTAGTAATTTTAAAAATTACGGTAATTATGGTTAAAACAGAATCCGCTAGATTAAGTGGGAATAATTTACTCTTGTGAACATTTAGTTTATAACCTGACACCTTCCCAAAACTACTCAGAAGATTCATAATATGAGGAATAGTTGTTTCAGCCCCAGAGACAAACAGCAGGAGATCATCGGCATAAAGAGACAATTTGTGTTCAGTGCCCCACCTCGAGATGCAGTGAATGGACTGATTACTTCTTATAGCTATGGCTAATGGTTCAATTGCCAACACAAAAAGGAGGGGACTGAGAGGACAACCCTGACGGGTACCACAGTGTAAACTAAACGGTTTTGAATAAGTGTTGTTGGTGAGCACCATAGCTGAAGGGCATGCGTACAAAAGCCTCACCCAGGATAAAAAGGAACTGCCAAACCCAACTCTAATCAAAGTCTCAAAAAGATATTCCCATTCCACTCTATCGACCACCTTCTCTGAATCCATGGAGAGAAGGCATTCAGATTCAGTTACACTGGGAGTGTACATGATGTTAAGTAAACGACGGATACTAAAAAAAGGAGCCCCAATTTTTAACAAAACCTGTTTGATCACGAGATACAATGTTAGGCAGAACTCTCTCTAAACAACAGGCCAAGACTTTTGTCAAAATTTTATAGTCACTATTCAAAAGTCACTATTCAAACTGGCCTGTAAGATCCACATTCTAAGGGGTTTTAAATCCTTTTTTGGGAGTAATGTAATGCAGGCCTGATTTAGACTATACGGAAGAGCCCCTCTGTTAAGAGAGTTGGTGTACAAGATGGGGGTTAATTTGTCAGAGAATGTTGAATAAAACTCATTCGGCAAACCATCTGGGCCTGGTGACTTGCGAGACTGTAAAGATTTAATTGCTGCCAGGATCTCCTGCTGCTGTATAGGTGCATCCCAGGCCTCATCACACAAAGTTGGTATATGCAGGCCTCTAAAAAAGTCAGAAAGAAGATTAGAATTACAGGTATTATTAGAGCTATACAAATCTTTGTAATAGTGCCAAAAAGTATAATTTATCTGCTGCTGGTCAGTAACAATCTCATCATTCCCCAATGTCACACCATTGATGGTGTGCTTCGCCCTTGCACCCTTCAATTGCCTTGCCAGAAGCTCGCCTGCCTTGTCTCCATGCTTGTATATGTTACTCAAATTTTTTAGCAATAAATATTCTATAGAATGTGAAGTAAGTAAGTCATATTCTGCACCAAGCTTCAAACGCTCTTTATACAGATCTTGAGAGGGATTCTAAGAGTTCCTATTATCCAGATCAGCGATTTGTCTTTCCAATTGTTTTTGCTTAGAAACAGAATCCCGTTTTTTTTTTTTAGCCATGAAGGAAATCACCTGACCTCTAAGATAAGCTTTAAGAGCTTCCCAGACCAATGAAATAGGAACATCTGGTGTCAAGTTAATTTCAATGAACAGTGAAATTTGGTCAGAGATAAAGGTGTCGTCACTTAAAAGAAGAGAGTTAAATCTCCAGAGGTTGGGAGAACACCGGGTATGTTTAGTTTTAGTAAGAGAGGTGCATGGTCAGATATTACAATAGGTTGATAATTGCATGACTGAATATTAGTGGTCAGTTTGTTATCTGTAAAAAAGAATAGATTCTGCTGTAAGATTGATGAGCATTTGAGAAGAAAGAATATTGTCTATCCTGTGGGTGCAAAAAAGCCAAATATCTGAGATAACCTAGGTGGAGAGGAATAACCTTAAATAGAAAGTGGATTTAGATATCGTATAACCAAGCCTAGCAGATGACCTATCCATACCGGGATCTAGACAGAGATTAAAGTCCCCTCTAAGATGAGCATGTGTGAATTTAAACAGGGTACAGCGTCCGAGGACCCGTGTAAAAAGTGTGGATCATCACAGTTTAGGGCATATATATTTACTAATATAACATTAGTATTATAAAGAGAACCAGTAACTATGACATATCTGCCATTGGGGTCGGCCAAACTCGAGGATGGAGTAAAGGAAACACTTTTGTTTATCAAAATTGCAGCACCTCTCGCTTTACCTTGAAACGTTGAGTGGAAAAGCTGCCCCACCCATCCACATTTCAAGCGGGCAGTATCCGAGGTTTTAAGATGTGTTTCTTGAATAAATGCTATACCTGCACCCATATTTTTTAAGTGTGTGAGAGCCTTCTTCCTTTTGACTGGGTGGTTAAGGCCTTTAACATTCCAGGTGATAATATTAAGTAAACAAGCCATTAAAGCGCAATATGTATTTCAAGGAAAAAAGCAAAAGTTTCATTATTAATTTGCATGATTCATAATTAAATAAAGTAAGTGAAAAGAAATAGTAGTATTAATAATATCCTGGCTAAAATTCCTGAGATAAAGTTCAGAAAAATAGAATTTTGGTCTGTTAACATTCACAACGATGCACAATAACCCTCCCAAAAAAAACCTGAACCCCCAGGTGACACTAGCTGCTAGAACAAACAGCACACCTACCCTTATCCAACTGCAAAACTTCCGTAAACTAATTCTAACTAAACTCCACAGAACCCCATAATAAAGAGATTTAAATAAAAGGAGATGAAACCTACCACACAAAGAAACCTTAGCATAACGATTAGCATAGTAAACGATACCTTACTGTTAAAACAAGGCAGCGTCAGCTGGGGAGCCGGGTAAATTCAAAGGTAGTGTGGTCGAACTGAAAGTACCGGCACTACTTCGCTTTTTGAAATTAAAGACAATAATGTTATAGTAACATGCTATGCCCAGGAAAAAATAATTTATCCACGTATGCCTCAAGCAACACAGATCTTATGAAGCCACAAGCCCACATCAACACATGCTAACACGACACTTGTTGCTGCTGCTGACCCAACCCCAAAGGCAGCTCGCGTGAGCTCCAGCGAAGGAGACAGAGCCTCTGTTAAAAACAAGCAACGCTCGCTAAAATACCAATACGAGGAGGAGAAAGGGGGGTTGCCCCATGTCGAAACACTTTTGCTAAATTCATAGACAGTGAAAATGGAAAAATTAATATTAAGCTCAAAACATCATTTGAGGAATTAGAGTACATTACAACCTAAGGGTGTAATGATATTCAAACCGAACCGAAAAACCGCGAACCCACAGTCACAGTTCGAACCGCGATACTCGCATGTCGAACCGAACGCGCCCCGCCCCCTGCTGCACCTAGCCCAACGTTCATTTTATTTTGTCACAGGTGTGCTAACTGCTCTAAAGAAAACGTGAAGCCAATGTATAAAGTTAAGTAAATAAAGATAAAGTTAATAAGTTAAATTATTGTTGTTGTTTTTATTAAGTTAAAGTGAATCTAGTGTTATTATTGCTGGTGCCCTGCAATGAACCCTGCCCCCACAGCAAACAGAACCGAACCAAACCGTGACTCCAAAACCGTGATCTGAACCGAACCGTGGCATTGGTGTATCGTTACACCCCTATTACAACCACTGGTTTAGTTGTTAGATGAAGAGTATTTTAGAATAGATTAATATATTTCTTCATTTTCACTGAGAATGAACAAGTTAATCTACAGAGAGCGTTGGATTGTGTTCTGTTTATTATGCAATAATTTACAGATTCAGAGATTTGCACTACTTTTTGGCCAGATCTTCCTTTTTTCTTTATACACAGGTTTACATTTGT
Organism: Neodontobutis hainanensis; assembly: GCA_024349245.1. Classification (NCBI taxonomy): domain Eukaryota; kingdom Metazoa; phylum Chordata; class Actinopteri; order Gobiiformes; family Odontobutidae; genus Neodontobutis; species Neodontobutis hainanensis. The sequence continues at coordinate 87,361 of JALDNG010000711.1, forward strand.
GTGACTTAATTTTGCACTTAAATTTTATTTTCAATATTTATTTTTTACATGTTCTAATTTCTATGCATATTATATGGCAGGCTGCAATCTATTGAGTTCAAATAATTACCAAATGTTCTAAAATACTATATATAGTGTTTTTATTCTTCAATCAGTTCATTTAAACATCTTTGATATTTAAGCTGTTATAGAACGTAATACAGTTATAGAACATAAAAAATAACTTCAGTTACTTTGCTGAGTTACTTTTACAATGTAGTAACTGAGTTACTAACCCAGTTACTTTTTGGGAGAAGTAATTTGTAACTATAACTAATTACTTATTTGAAGTAAGATGACCAACACTGCCTATAATCCTAGCCCCTACCCCTTCATTTGGAGGGCCAACGGGAATGAGATAAATTAGAGAATTGAGATTAGGCCTTTATCTTATTTATTTTTTGATTTTGACACTATTTTCTGGCCCATAATAATTTTGTGAACATTTGAGAGTTCAAAGATAACTGACAATGTTATCTTCAAGCCGCAGTCCAAAACATTTCTGTAATCCAGAATGAGTACCAGCCACCCACCAGAGATTAGCTAAAAGTACTTAACAAAGAGCACTTTTATTAAAAGTGCACTTACTGAACTGCCAAATAGTGATGCCCCGATGAATCGGCCACCGATCATGATCAGCCGATATTGACTAAAAATAGCTTGATCGGGGAACCCCAAAATCGCTGATCAATAAAGCCGATCATGTGACATAAATAGTGCAACTTTTTCACACTGCATGCAGTGTTGCCAACTTAGCACCTTTGTCGCTATATTTAGCGAGTATTCAGACCCCTCTAGTGACACATTTTCAAAAAAGCAATGCTTTTTCGACAGTGATCGGCAGATCATGATTTTGGTGATCGCCCCCAAAAAATGCTGATCGGAGCATCTCTACTGCCAAACAACATTTCCTTTGTGTATCTACTGTCTGACATCTGTGAGCAGTCAGATATTGGCACACAAATTAGAGTAGTATACATTATGTCCGTGCTCCTCAAGAGTATTAAATCAATCAATATTCTCAAATAGTTAAGGATAATAACATAATCTAATAAGGAAATTACACCATGAAAATAAACAATTTTAGTTTTTCTTTAATAATAATAAAAAAAAAGCATTGAGTATTTTGAGTAAATATAAATTACTTTTCTTGAAGTTAAACTTACAAAAAAGTGCTTGGCAGTTGAACCTTGTGACTCCTGTCAGCGCCACAGGGATGTCATTAACCAACACCCGCTCATCACCAACGGATATGTTTAAATTAATCTGTAAAGTCAAAGCTAAATTTAATACAAACCATCAAAATGGCCTAAAGTTTAGATTAAGCCATGACATATTTTAAAAGTGCAAGGCAACAAAATGCAGACGAACATCTGATCAAATAAGCAGAAAGGATTATTAAGAACACCTGTTCAATTTCTCATTAATGCAAGAAACTAATCAACCAATTACATGGCAGTTGCTTCAGTGCATTTTGGGGTGTGGTCCTGGTCAAGACAATCCCCTGAACTCCAAACTGAATGTCAGAATGGGAAAGAAAGGTGATTCAAGCAATTTTGAGCGTGGCATGGTTGTTGGTGCCAGACAGGTCGGTCTGAGTATTTCACAATCTGCTCAGTTAATGGGATTTTCACGCACAACCATTTCTAGGGTTTACAAAGAATGGTGTGAAAAGGGAAAAACATCTAGTATGCGGCAGTCCTGTGGGCAAACATTGCCTTGTTAAAGCTAGAGGTCAGAGGAGAATTGGCCGACTGATTCAAGCTGATAGAAGAGCAACTTTGACTGAAATAACCACAGCAAAAGCATTTGTGAAGCCACAACACGCACAACCTTGAGGCGGATGGGCTACAACAGCAGAAGACCCCACGGAGACAACTCATCTCCACTACAAATAGGAAAAAGAGGCTACAATTTGCACAAGCTCACCAAAATTGGACAGTTTAAGACTGGAAAAATGTTGCCTGGTCTGATGAGTCTCAATTTCTGTTGAGACATTCAGATGGTAGAGTCAGAATTTGGCATAAACATAATGAGAAAATGGATGCATCATGCCTTGTTCCCACTGTGCAGGCTGGTAGTGGTGTTGTAATGGTGTGGGGGATGTTTTCTTGGCACACTTTACGCCCCTTAGTGCCAACTGGGCATCGATTAAATGCCACGGCCTACCTGAGCATTGTTTCTGACCATGTCCATCCCTTTATGACCACCATGTACCCATCCTCTGATGCTACTTCCAGGGGGATAAGGCCCCATGCCACAAAGCTCGAATCATTTCAAATTGGTTTCTTGAACATGACAATGAGTTCACTGTACTAAAATGGCCCCCACAGTCACCAGATCTCAACCCAAGAGCATCTTTGGGATGTGGTGGAATGGGAGCTTTGTGCCCTGGATGTGCATCTCACAAATCTTAATCAACTGCAAGATGCTATCCTGTCAATATGGTCCAACTTTTCTAAAGAATGCTTTCAGCACCTTGTTGAATCAATGCCACGTTTAATTAAGGCAGTTCTGAAGGTGAAAGGGGGTCAAACACAGTATTAGTATGGTGTTCCTAATAATCCTTTAGGTGAGTTTATATAATAATAATGCAATTTATTTGTAAAGCACAGTATAAACAGTATACAACATGCACACTAAAACAATTAGCAATTAGTTTTAAATTTAAAATAATCAATAAAATTATAGCTAAAATACACTTTATGAAAAAAAATACACTTTATTAAAAAAAAAAACATCCACCGTCTGTGGAGCCCGGAGGTGGTCGGGGAGGGCATTGTATGTATTTATATAAATTACTGCATTTATTCTATTTAAAATGCTGCTACCTCTCTAAGAGCTGCTGTACAAGCGAATTTCCTCTCTATGGGATCAATAAATTCCACAGATGGGGACCGCCCCAAAGGCCCTGTCACCCATGGTCTTCAGCTTTATTATAAACCGTGCATTTGGCCTGACCGGGTATTGTATGGTGTGAGGAGTCTACATATACTTCATAAAATAGCTAGGGATTAAAAAAAGAACACATAACCTACCTGCAAATTACTGATGTCCTGTTGTGAATCTGCCAGTGTCCCTGCTGTTACATTGATAACGATGTTTTCCTGTAGGAAATAATTTAAAGCAAAGGAAAGTTGTAACACCTTAGATATCACAGACAAACTAACTAGTATTTTCTTTTGAAGCAACCCAGAGGCTAACACTATGCTAACTTTAGCATATTATTCCTGTCTTTATTCCATTTCGTCAAAAATACAACACCAATCCTTACCGTATTCAGCTGACTAGACGATGGCTCAGCTAATGTTGTCGAAGCAAAAAGCATAACTAAAACAAAAATAAGAGTTTCAGTCATTTTATTAAATTAGCTAAACCACGCACCAACAAAACATTCATGTAGCTAGACCCAGACCTAGACCATAAGAACTGCGCATGTAAGAGAAGCCTTTTCTCGCGAGATTTTAGGGAGCCAGAATGGCGGTGCTTATTGAAACAACTCTGGGTGATATTGTAATAGATTTGTTTACTGAAGAAAGGCCAAAGGGTAAGACTATAGTATTTGTCTGTTTTAACATCTAAACAACGCTTTCCTAAGTCAAAATAGCAAAATCGAGAATAACCCTAAACCTAAATGACTGAAAAAACAAAACGGGCTAGCTGTAGTAGCAATTAGCATATTCGCTTTGACACCTTTCTCTACATCTCTTTCAATGTAGAGAAAGGTGAACAAAATTTAAGAAACACAATTTCTTAAATTGAAAATTTTCCAGGCACAAGCTAAATCTATCTTTAGATTGTACATTCTGTCGTTAAAATGATCACTAAACGCAGATTTCAGTTTATCATCCGAAACCAAATGACAAAACTTATTCACGCTTCAAATGACAAACTGGATAAACGGTTCAGTCACAACAAGAGATGCTAGCTATATATATATATATATATATATATATATATATATATATAATTTTTTTTTTGAGCTTTGAGTGGCTGAGTGTCATGTGTTTTTATTGAGCGAGAATGTGTTAAGTGTTTTGCAAAAAAGTTTTTAGTTTTTGTAAACGCGTGTAGTGAACGGCCATTTAGTGTTTTGCAATTTTGAAAACAACATTCTCCGCCAGAATATATTTCTGAAATGCTAGTTGCTTATGAACCTCCTCGGACTCTGAGAACATCTGGGACAGGCCTTCTGCATGTGCCCAGAGTTAGAACTAAACAGGGTGAAGCAGTATTTAAGTTTTATTCAGCAAAAACCTGGAACTGTCTCCCAGATGAAGTAAAACAACTCAACTTTATCAATGTTCAAGGGGAGGTTAAAAACATTCCTCTTAAGCTCCGCCTACATTACAACTTAAAGTGTTTTTTATTTCTCAATTAGCAATTATTTTAAAGACAAGGACATAATTATGTGAGTCTCCAACTTTCTGTTTTCTCTTACAGCTTGTTTAAACTTTCTGAAATTATGCAAGATTAAATACTACAATTACTGCCTCATTCACAATGTGCAGGTAATAGCAATTGCAAACTTTTATCTGTGATTTGAACATTGTCATTTATTCAATACTGAATCATGGCCAAACCACATTTTAACCTCTCATTTGTAAAATATGCTGTAGTTTTTATGGTATCACATTATATAGATAATGTAACGTATATAGATATCACTTGGTTACATTCAAATCTTCCCAAGTTAGACAATGACATTTTTTGTTTTTGTAGAGAGACTTCATTGTGCAGACTGGAGACCCCAGTGGAACGGGCCGTGGGGGAGAGTCTGTCTACAGGTCAGTCTTTGTCTCATTAACAATGTCTTTCAGATACTGCCACAGCCAATCATTCAGTGGTTCTTATATTTAGTCTGGGTTAGGTTTTTACAGCGGATGCCATTCCTGCTGCAACCCTCTCTTTTATCCAGGCTTGGTACTGGCATAAAGGTACACTGGCTTGTGACCCCATTTGGCTAGGGTTTTGGCTCCTCATTGGGGAATTGAACCCCTTTCTCTGGTGAGAAGCGGTGGTCCTCACCCTGTAGTTAGCCTCTCATACACTACAGGATTTTCAAAAGACTTTACAAATTGTACGCTTTAGTTGGACTGTCTCATAAAAGTTCTGTATTATCAGATGTAAACTTTTACCAGGCACCGACTCCTTTCTCCCCTCAGCAAACTCTATGGAGACCAGGCCCAATTTTTTGATGCAGAAAAAGCACCACGGATCAAGCACAAGAAGAAGGGTACAGTTTCTATGGTGAACAATGGAAGTGACCAGCACGGTTCTCAGGTACACCCATGCACTTCTCTCATATCGCTCTCTTTAGGGCTATAACTTAACATAGAGGTTGTAATAGTAATGTCTCATTGGTGTCAGGACAACCACAGGTCAGTAAGGGTGTGTTCACACTTGTATTCTGCTTCATTAGTTCATACCAAAACAAACACAATCCATTTAGGTCAATTCAACAACTAAAAGCCCTGGTTTGTCGAGTGTTTTAATCTGTAGACTGAATGGAACGATATGCAATTTTTAAGAAAGAAACTAGATGGTGCTGTTGGCCCACATTCTCATTGCTTCACATTTGACTTCTTCAAATTTAATATAGTGCGACAAAATTGTTGTGGTTCGTTTTTTTTTTGTTTTTTTTTACCTTGGGGAATCTAGCGTTCTGGAGCATTCACATTTATCCAAGTGAACCGCACTAACAGAGAAACCACCAAAGTCCGTTTGAACCAGACCAAACACGGCAAGTGTGAAGCACCCTAAGTTTCAAAGGGAGAGATCCAGCAATACATTTTTGTTGTCTATGGTTCACTAGACAGGCTTCAGTTTGTACCTGAAGAAAAGACAAATTCAAGTATAAATTTAAAGTTTCTAATCTGTAAACATCTTATTAAAACATAATTTATTGAACGTCGCTTTTAGAGTAAGTTTTTAGATCTGAGATTAGTTATTTTTCATCTGAAAAAACATTTTCAGTGTCCCCTGTAGCTCAACAAACAAGCATTGCCACTACATTCATTTTCACTATTCATTTCTTAATGTTTTAACCTCCAATAATATTAATTTATGAAATTTTAATTGATTAAGGAAATATTTATCCAAAATACATTTTGATGTCTACTTTAACATCGCAATGGGGACATTTTATTAGATTTGGCGTGTTGTGTTATTTAATTGCATAATTCTTCTTTCTGACATTTACATCTAACTGTCCATTTATAGCATATGTCTTGTATTTATAGTACATGTCTTGTGTGCAGTTCCTCATCACGTGTGGGGAGAACCTGGACTATCTGGACGGAGTCCACACGGTGTTTGGGGAAGTGACTGAGGGAATGGATGTGCTGTCCAAGATTAATGAAACTTTTGTTGATAAGGACTTTGTGCCATTTCAGGACATCAGGTGAGCCTCTATATGAATACTAGGGATGGGCCTTTTCCACAAATAAAATATTGGAATATTTAAGCCGGAATTTGTGAAATTTATGAAACATTTCTGAATGTCAACAAGCGTATATTTTCAAAAACAGTTAGAGGCACAATACTGTGTTTTGTAGCTAAAAATTAAACAGTATTTGCTATTGTGATAACTTAATTTCACCTGACAAATTTTGCACACAATGAGCTGATAATTTTGTTCAGAGTAATTTAAAGCCTCCTGTGTGTGTGTGTGTGTGTGTGTGTGTGTGTGTGTGTGTGTGTGTGTGTGTGTGTGTGTGTGTGTGTGTGTGTGTGTGTGTGTGTGTGTGTGTGTGTGTGTGTGTGTGTGTGTGTGTGTGTGTGTGTGTGAGAAAACGTATACAGCAATGGATTTACAACAACAGCCTTCTAATTACAGTTATTATCAAATCTCACTTAAGTACGTAATGTTGAACGGAGGAGGTGGACTGGAGCACAATCTATCCTTCGTTTACAA
>JALDNG010000712.1:0-62500 GCA_024349245.1 Neodontobutis hainanensis
CCATCTGTACCTCCATTTCACCGTACAGCTCCATATCCATCGGTACCTCCATTTCGCCATACTCCTCAAAATCCATCTGTACCTCCGTCTTGCTGTTCATTTTAACTTTTATATCGACTTCCATTTTGCTATCCATCTCAACTTGTACAAAATGTCGTCCGTTAGTATTCAGCTTCGTCTGATTAATGAGTGTGTGACTTTCTCCAGCGTCTGTGAATTGTGCCTAGAGTCTGCTTTGAACTCTAACTTGGTTCATATGACATCACACCATTCTATAGAATGTTTGGTCGTCATGGTGTTGGGCCAGAGTTACAGGCTTTCATTTTTGAAGTATTTATTTGGTTTTAACAACTTTATTCTAATATTTATTCTATATTTCTAGCCAAGGTTTTTAAAATGTGGTCTTGTTAAGTGATTTTTTTTTAATTGATTGAAAAAACTAAAAATAATATGCATACACAAAAATAAATAATCAAGTATTTGTGAAGGAGTGTAACTTTTTGTTCTGTTGTGTCCAAAACTGACCTCTCAGTCTTTGGCACAATCAGATGGAATAAGTCATGAACGCACCAACATTTCAATGCCATAGAGTCTTTATTGTTCACAACCAACACAATAAACGACCCGAGTAGACACACCTTCTCTACTAATGATTGTACATTAGACCCAAGCTTTTATACAGTTTTCACATGACAGTTTATTTAATGCTATTTCGTTAAGGCTTTGAGGACCCCTCCTCATCGGCATCTTCTTCCTTTGAAACCTGGTTTCTCCAGACAAAGACTCTCTGTCCTGTCCAGTAAATTTTCCCTGTGTGTGTTTGCACAACCACCTTATAATGATTTAAAACATACATTTTTGACATCATGTTTTCTTTTTTACCTTCCCATGATCTTAGCTGTATTATCATAACATATTCTCATCCATGCATATGTATAAATCCTAAGATAAGTAACATAAACTCCTCAAAGTGAAAAATAACCTAGGCACACAAAAACATACCCTTCGCATAGAAATATTACACCACATAGTGGTGTGTTTGAAATGCACACTAAACCCCAGCACAAGTTGAGCTGCCACTGACAGCAGGCTCGGGTTTTGTTTACCCTGGCTGACTTGAACATCCTTGGCTATCTTCGTCGTCTCTGTGAGAAGTCTGCATGTGTTACCGTGCGTTTTCTCTCTTCTCTGGCTTCCACCCACCATCCAAAGACATGCATGTATAGGTCAATAGGCAAATCTGAAGAGTGCAGTGACAGTTGTGTTGGAGAAATTAATCAACAGCTTCACAAGAGGATGTATCAGCACAGAAGAGCCAATCCTTGTGCCTAGCAAGGCAAAAAATCTCTAACACAGATATGTAACTAAATTTCCCCTTTTAGTCTCAACCGTTGTTACAAACACATCTTAACTAAAACACATATTAATTTCTCTCGTCCCCCAGTGTCTATTGTTTAGTCTCACTGCAGGAAGTCGCCCGTACCCCCGGTATGAAGATGCACGGAAATACATAAAATATATGTAGATATTGCGTAACCCTAACGAACATTCAAAAAAAAAAAAAAAAATTACAACTGTTTTACCTGGATTGAAAGCCAATGGTCCTTCCCACAGTCTGGTTGGTCTTTGTCACTTCTCTATTCAGGCCCGGTCACTGAGTGGAAGGTCTGGCCCGGTCTGCTTTTAACAGCGCAGCTTTGGGACTTATAGGAAATGCTTTCTTTGTGCATTTCCCGTGCACGTCAGGTCCACTCTCCGATGGAGAGATAGCGGGTATTGGAATCTGTGTCACGGCACCAAATGTTAAAATAATTTTTAGGGTAAAGCAAATCACACACATGTAACAATGGTACAGGATAATGTTTGCTTGCAAAGATAAACAATACATGAGATTTTATATTGTGCACTTCATGCAGAACAGCCCAAGAATTTACAGGAACTGGGGGCCTTTTGACAAAAAGAATGCGCAGCTTTACATCTGAGAAAATAAAGAGCCTCATCCACAACTACCACAAAAGACTTCAAGCTGTCATTAATGTCAAAGGTGGTAATACACAGTATTAGGAACTGGGGTATGTAAACTTTTTATCGGGGTCATTTGGGTAGTTTCTGTTATTATAATTTAAAAAGAGTAAACACGACAATAAATTGCTTCACCACTAAATGGCTTCACCAATAAATGGCTTCACCCAACAACTAACTATGAGTGAAAGAAAAGTTTTTGTGCTATCATTCATATTCTCTATAATATTGCCCAAAAAAAAACAAAAGCAAAAACAAATTCCAATTATGCCAGGGTATGGGCACAACTGTATGTTCTGTGTTTGTGTTATGGTTAATGCTTTAGTCTGAAAGCGCTGGCCAGGTATGGCATAATTTACATATATGTGCGAAATGGGATGGGTCTGGCAGCAACAGAGGGCATATGGTTTCCTACCAGGCGTCAGAGAGGCTGCAATCTTGCGTTAAATGTCTGTAATACACATATTTCTACCTGCACCAATAAAAAAAAAAAAAAAGTACATTATCAAGTTTTCTCACTTCTGACCCTTACAGGCCACGGGTGCTAAGCAGCCACTTAGTTTGCTTATAGGCTAGCAGGGACGTACTGGGACTGAAATTCAGCCCGGGACTTTAAGACGGAGAAGCCTTTTACGCGAGTGCCCTTGGTGCACGAGCAGAATTTTTTGAAGTTATTTTCATTCTAATAGTGTTTTTATGGTATAAAGACAATCAGATTATGCTGAAGACCTTCAAGAAACTTTAGGATAACACCTTTCTCCTCAGGTTGTATAAGCAAGTCCACTGCACTGAACACAACCAAAACCTAATCTCAAACACATAAGTCACACAGTATACTGCGAACTACCAGCATGTCATGTGTACAGTCAGTCGGAGTGATAAAATAGTTACAAATACTCACACCCACTCATACTCAAAAACTACAATGCAGACCGATACAATAGAGATTTCGTGTGTGTGTGTGTGTGTGTGTGTGTGTGTGTGTGTGTGTGTGTGTGTGTATATGTGTGTGTGTGTGTGTGTGTGTGCTCACTTTCAACTCTCCCTGCCTCAGCTTCCCCTGTGCTGGACCCTGCCTCTGCTGGACCCTGTCTCTGCTCACTGATTGTACAGCTACATAACATATGCATGAGAAGAACATGAGTAATAAATATGACAAAGAATAATACATTTTCTAAATCTGTGCTTCAGTCAGGTTATTATCTAGAATGTGGAACTATTGGCATTTTATCCTTTATGTAAATATGTAACGTGCTGTATTTTTCTATTTTTGTGTGCGTGTTCTTAATAAAGCTTTGATTGATTGATTGATATGCCTAATATGATTGCCTACCCAGCCCTGCACACTGCCCCTCTACCTGTCTGTTTCCTGCTCTTCTCCTCCTGCTGCTCCTTCTCTTCCTCTCTCCTGCTGCTCCTTCTCTTCCTCTCTCCTGCTGCTGCTCCTATTCCTCTCTTCTCCTCCTCCTCTCTCCTGCTGCTGTTGCTCCTCCTAAAACTGTCCTACCTCACATCACCAGCAATCTTTGGAGAAGTTTACTCGACTCTGCAACTCTGTCTATGACTCCATCGTTGTCTAAAGTCATTAGGATCTCTTTTTCTGTGCACATTAGCATGAATGCCTCAAGACGCTCCTGTGTCAGCACCCTTTTCAGTGCGGAAAAGGTCCGTTAATTTGGCACATTTAGCTGCCTCTTGTGCCAACATTTTTTTCTTTTTCATTCTTATTTTCTCGGCCCCACCCATTTCTTTCTCTTCTTTCCTTCGTTTCGACATTTTTACCGTCTTTCTCTGTTGAATTCACACAAACTCAAACCTAACAAAGTAAACTCCTTTGATCAGCGCCTTTGAGCCAATCGGATGTCAGAAAATACGAGGATCAGTCCAAGTTGGGAGGGGCCGCTCGTATCCCCCCTTAAGATTGGAAGTACACACACACACACACACACACACACACACACACACACACACACACACAGACAGACACACAGCTGCGTTCCGCTGCAGCTGAGCGGCCGGCCACAGGCCAGTACGGTAGCTATCATATAAAATAAATAATAATAAAAAATTTGACCACCGGCCGATTCGGCCTGAAATGGACCGGCCGTTCGGGATTGTTCCCGGTATTCCCGATTGCCAATCCGTCCCTGTAGGCTAGGAATACACTCAATACAATACAATTTGAATACTGCTACTTAGTTTGCGGCCCTGCAATGTAGGTTTACACAGTAAACTAATAGTAGACAACAAAAGCTACAAAAATTCCTTCTTTCACTTCTTTTTTTTTATAATCTGGGACAATTTTGAAGAGGTTGCAAATATAATTATATTATAATTTTTACGTTTACAAAAAAAAAGCAAAAATAAATAAATATTTAAGGAATCTTTTCCCAGTTTATTATTTTCACTAATTCAAGAAATATTACACAATTATACTTTATATGTGCAAAATCAATTCATGTAAAATTCCTAAACCTAGGAATGTCTTATTAGCTCTAAAGCTGGTAGGGCCAGTTTTAATTAATGTTGAACATTAAATCATAAAGACATCATGTGCAGTGGACATGTAGTTTCACATCTCGTCGATGAAGTCGTCTCGAAGTGGATCATGTGTCTCAAAGCAGTGAGAATGAGGGTGTCCATGTCTTCATCATCCTCTGTGTTACCTTCACTGTAGTTCTTCACAGCCATGATGCAATTCATGGGAATCCCCACTGCGTGACTGAACTCAGTCATCTGCACAAACAAACGCTGAGATGATGACTACAAGCATCGCACAAAACAGGAAAAAAACACTTACACACACACACACATCTATCTAACAGTGTGACATAATATTAATCTACTAGCTACTGTTTTCTACCCACTCACCGACAGTACACAAATAGCCATATTGCCTCTTGCTAAAACTTGTTTACCCAGAAGTTGCATAAATAATGGGATGTGGTCTGCTTAGCTTCATATGTAAAAAAGATACACAAAGAACCTGCTCTGTATAAACACTTTTGGACTATTGTGTATTAGGTTTTTCTGGCTCTCTTTAGAACCACATTTATATTATTATTTTATATTTTATAATGAGGAAACGCGGCTTTGAAACAGGCCTGCAGGAGTTTTGAACGCAAATGGTGCAAGTCAAAAACAAATCTAAATTATCAAAAGTGGTGTTTGTGTATAAACACCTATAAGCACGCCCTCAGCACTGCAAAGACTGCCTATTTCTCATCTATTATCAGAGAAAACTGACATAACTCCAGGTTTCTCTTTGAGACAGTTGCTACACTAAGCCAACCAATAACAACTGAAGACTCCTCTCCCTTTAGTGCACAAGACTTTTTAGATTTCTTTAATAATAAAATTGAAGATATCAGGAATAATATTTTGTTTTTGTCTTCCTTGGCTCCGGGTCCCATTCACTTGGATCCACCGACCTCTCGTTCTCAGTCTTAGATTCTGTTTCCCTTGATGAGCTGACAAAGGTGGTTTCAACATGTAAAGCAACTACGTGTCTCCTGGATATCCTCCCAGCAAAACAGCTTAAAGAACTGTGGCCCTATGTGTGGCAAATTGTCCATCCATCCATCCATTTTCTACCGCTTATCCGGGGCCAGGTTGCGGGGGCAGCAGTCTAAGCAGAGAAGCCCAGACTTCCTCTCCCCAGACACTTCCTCCAGCTCTTCCGGGGATACCGAGGCGTTCCCAGGCCAGCCGAGAGACATAGTCCCTCCAGCGTGTCCTAGGTCTTCCCCGGGGTCTCCTCCTGGTGGGATATGCCCGGAACACCTCCCTAGGGCGTCCGGTAGGCATCCGAAACAGATGCCCGAGCCACCTCAGCTGGCTCCTCTTGATGTGAAGGAGCAGCGGCTCTACTTTGAGCTCCTCCCGAGTGACCAAACTCCTCACCTTATCCCTAAGGGAGCACCCTGCCACTCTGCGGAGAAAGCTCATTTCGGCCGCCTGTATCCGGGATCTTGTTCTTTCGGTCATGACCCAAAGCTCATGACCATAGGTGAGAGTAGGAACGTAGATCGACTGGTAAATCGAGAGCTTTGCATTGCAACTCAGCTCTTTCTTCACCACGACGGACCGGTACATCCGCATTACTGCAGAAGCTGCACCGATCCGTCTGTCAATCTCACGCTCCTTCCTTCCCTCACTCGTGAACAAGACCCCGAGATACCTAAACTCCTCCACTTGAGGCAGGAGCTCTCCACCAACCTGGAGGGGACAAGCCACCCTTTTCCGACTGAGAACCATGGTCTCGGACTTGGAGGTGCTGATCCTCATCCCAGCCGCTTCACACTCGGCTGCAAACCGCACCAGTGAACATTGAAGGTCCTAGCTTGATGGAGCCAACAGGACAACATCATCTGCAAAAAGCAGAGATGAAATCCTGTGGTCCCCAAACCAGACTCCCTCCGGCCCCTGGCTGCGCCTAGAAATCCTGTCCATAAAGATAATGAACAGGACCGGTGACAAAGGGCAGCCCTGCCGGAGTCCAACATTCACCGGGACCGGATAGCCCTTATCAAAGGGCCCCGGACCCCATACTCCAAGAGCACCCCCCACAGGGCACCACGAGGGACACAGTCGAAGGCCTTCTCCAGATCCACAAAACACATGTGCACTGGTTGGGCAAACTCCCATAAACCCTCCAGCACCCTGGAGAGAGTATAGAGCTGGTCCAGTGTTCCACGACCGGGACGAAAACCGCATTGTTCCTCCTGGATCTGAGGTTAGACTATCGGCTGCATTCTCTTCTCCAGTACTCTGGCATAGACTTTCCCAGGAAGGCTGAGGAGTGTGATCCCTCTGTAGTTGGAACACACCCTCCGGTCCCCTTTCTTAAAAAGAGGGACCACCACCCCGGTATTCCAGTCCAGAGGTACTTTCCTCAAACGCCATGTGATGTTGCAGGGGCGTGTCAGCCAAGACAGCCCTACAACATCCAGAGACTTGAGGTACTCAGGGCGTATCTCATCCACCCCCGGTGCCACCGAGGAGCTTCCCAACTACCTCAGTGACTTCAGCCCGAGTGACGGACGAGTCCACCTCTGAGCCCTCGGCCTCTGCTTCCTCAGTGGAAGACGTGTTGGTGGGGTTGAGGAGATCCTCGAAGTATTCCTTCCACCGTCCAACAATATCCCCAGTTGAGGTCAGCAGATTCCCACCTCCACTGTAAAGAGTGCTGGCAGGGCACTGCTTCCCCCTCCTGAGGCGCTGGACGGTTTGCCAGAATTTCTTCGAGGCCGACCGTCTTTTTCCATGGCCTCAACGAACTCCTCCCAGACCCGAGTTTTTGCCTCCACAACCACCCGTGCTGCAGCCCGCTTGGCCTGCCGGTACCTATCAGCTGCCTCATGAGTCCCACAAGCCAACCAGGCTCGATAGGTCTCCTTCTTCAGCTTGACGGCATCCCTTATTTCCGGTGTCCACCGGTGTTCAGGGATTGCCGCCACGACAGGCACCGGAGACTTTGCGGCCACAGCTTCGAGTGGCTGCATCGACAATGGAGGTGGAGAACATGGTCCACTTGGACTCAATGTCTTGTCAAAGCTCTGTTGGAGGTGGGATTTGAAGATCTCTCTGATAGAGCACAATAAAACAATGTCATCATTTCAGTGGATACGTTAAAACTGTTCATCTTCCTCAGGAAGTAAAATCGTTGTTGGACTTTTTTAGAAACAGCATCCACCCAAGGCTCAAAACACAGTTTATTGTCCAGAATGACTCCGAGATATTTGTAGTTGTCGACCAGGTCAATGTCTGTGTTCTTGATGACAGTGGCTCTGGGGCAAGGTGGTGATTTGCGGAAGTCTATTTTAATTTCCTTTGTTTTTAACACATTCATATGTAAAAATGAATGGTCACACCACTGAACAAAGTCATTAAGGACTGGCCCATGGTCCTGTTCATCCCCTCTGAGCAGGCTGATGATAACAGAGTCATCTGCAAACTTTAAAATGTGTCTATCCTTGTACACACTGCGACACTGGTTTGTGTACAGAATGTACAGAAGAGGGGAGAGACAGCAGCCCTGGGGTGAACCAGTAAAGGAATAGAGCACATCAGATAAAATACCATTCACTCTAACACACTGAGGTCTGTCTAATAAAAGTCCAATATCCAACCAACCAAGTTAAGATCAAGGTTAAAATCAGCCATAAGTCTCTCTGCCAGCAGGAATGGCTGAATGTTGTTAAAAGCAGAAGTAAAATCAACAAATAAAAGTCTGGCATGTGTCTTGGCTCCATCCAGATGTTTAAGAATAAAGTGCAACAGTGTGATGACAGCATCCTCCACTCCTCTCTCGGACCTGTAAGCAAACTGCAAAGGGTCTAGCTGTTCCCTGACCTGCAGTAGCACCATGTCATGATTTTTTTCAAAAGTTCAGAGCAACTGGTCTAAGCAACTGGTCTAAAATCATTCAAGGCTTTAGGAGTGTTGCACTTCGCCAAGGGCACAATGACTGAGTGCTTCCAAATTTTGGGGACCTTCTGTTGTAGTAAAGACAGATTAAAAATATGTTGGAAGATGCCACAAAGTTGGTAAGCACACTTTTTTAATGTCTGTTCACAGATGTTGTCTGGCCCATCTGCTCTCTTACAGTAATGTTACTGCACCATCTCTGGTTTATGTAGAGACATACGCCTCCTCCCAGTGTTTTGTGTGTCACCTCTCGGTCCCGATCCAGGCGCAGAGGAGAGCCAAAGCTGCTTATTTCCAGCGCTGAGTCCACGTCCGCTCCATTTAACCAGGTCTCCTTAAAGCCATAAGACACACATCCCTGTAGTCCCGCAGATGGATCACATTTCCCTGTAGTTCATCTATTTTATTCCTCAGAGACTGCGTGTTAGCCAGAATGATTGAGGGCAACGGGATGCGTTTTTCCGCTGCAGTTTCGGGTTCGTTTTTCACGCCGCCCGTTTTCCTCGCTTTCTAACTTTTTAACTGGTTTTGTAGAGTTTTGTTGTGCACATTTCGTAATTCCAGAGGAAGATTCACAGTCTGTGTATTGAGACTGGAGTCCGACATACTGTGCAGGTAGCTCCATTGTAATGCCAGTAGGAAATCACGAGTATCTGAGTGTTTGTGACTGCTGACTCCAAACAAAGTTTAAAATAACCAATTAAAACAGGGCATAAAAAGTGACTTCCATTCCTCAAGTGCTCAGGAGTCATTAATAAAAACAACAACATAAAAATAACATCTTCCAGGTGGCTAAAAGACTGCTAAAAGATGTTAAAACAGACCGACACGCTCACGCACACAGCTGCAGGTGGCCACAGAACAGCACCCCCCCCCTCCTCGGTCTTACAGCACCTGGTATTCCCAGGCGGTCTCCTATCCAAGTACTAACCAGGCCCGACCCTGCTTAGCTTTCGAGATCGGACGAGATCGGGCTTGCTCAGGGTGGTATGGCCGTAAGCCGTGGGGAAAAACCCAGCCACCAGGCGCTCGCATATGAGCCCCAACCCCGGGCCTGGCTCCAGGGTGGGGCCCCGGTTGCGCCATACCGGGCGACGTAACGGTCCTTGATTTTAAAATATCCATAAAGTGTTCTGGGGCAAATTGTCTTAAACATTATAAACTTGTCCCTGTCTACTGGCACCGTTCCTTCCTTTTTCAAACAGGCTGTGGTCAAACCTCTGCTCAAAAAACCTACTCTGGATCCTGAATGCCTAAATAATTTCCGTCCTGTCTCCAATTTATCTTTTCTATCTAAAGTCCTCGAAAAAGTTGTGCTAAAACAACTTACTCTAGATCTATCGGAAAATGACCTCCTCGAGCCGTTTCAGTCTGCATTTAGGGCCTCTAATTCCACTGAAACAGCTTTAGTTAAAGTGACAAATGATCTCCTCCTTCAGATGGACGAGGACTCATCGGCTCTACTATTATTGCTGGATACGACTGATCATG
This sequence comes from Neodontobutis hainanensis, assembly GCA_024349245.1. Lineage (NCBI taxonomy): Eukaryota > Metazoa > Chordata > Actinopteri > Gobiiformes > Odontobutidae > Neodontobutis > Neodontobutis hainanensis. The sequence goes on from JALDNG010000712.1 coordinate 9,943, forward strand.
CAGTACTAATCAACAGACTTAAAGATGTTTTTGGCATCTCTGGCTCTGCTCTTGCTTGGTTAGAATCCTATCTGTGTGATAGGTCTCATTTTGTCTCATCTGTATCTACCAATAAAAGCAAATAATACTACTGACATCATGCGTCTAGAGGCCTGCCTCTTTTCAATTAAAACATGGATGTCTCAAAACTTGCTCCATTTGATCTCGAATAAAACAGAGCTCTTGTTAATTGGTCCTGCCAGTCATCGGCACAATTTCAACAATCTTACTGTCTCAATCAACAACTGTGTGTTGGAGCACGGCAAAACTGCAAGGAACCTCGGTGTCATTTTTGACCCTACACTATCTCTGCAGCAGCACATTAGTGAGGTCACTAAACAGGGCTTTTTCACTTAAGGAATATCTCAAAAATTGCTCCTGCCTCTCTTTAGCTGATGCTGAAATTCTCATTCATTTGTCAGGAAGTTTGATCACTTTACTCCGGTCCTGGCTTCATTACACTGGCTTCCTTTTCATGTTAGAGCTGATTTCAAAGTTCTCTTGTTAACATATAAAATCCTTTGTGGATGCGCGCCCTCTTACCTATCTGACCTTATCACCTGGTATACTCCAGCCCGCACCCTTCGCTCTCAGGACGCTGGCCTCCTTCAACTTCCTCGAATAAAGAAGAAGTCTGCTGGCTACAGAGCCTTTTCTTATAGAGCCCCATTTTTATGGAATGGGCTCCTGGTGGAAGTGCGGCGATCTGACTCTGTTGAGATTTTCAGCTGCAGGTACACACTCAACCGCTGATATTATTATTACAGCTGCCTATTTTCAGTAGTATTTAGCACTTGTTTTTGTTTTGTTTTTCTCCTTTCTACCTCCTCCTAGGGTGGACGCAAACCTCTGACCTGCTGGGTGATGTGTACCCCGGACTCTGCTCCAGTGTGAGGACCCCCAGCTCATCTTTTATCTACCTTAATGTTGGTGAGGTCCCATCCACCCTTACACACACACACACACACACACACACACACACACACACACACACACACACACACACACACACACACACACACACACACACACACACACACAGAGTGGACACTGGACGCTGTCAACATAAATGTTTTTTGTGAATATGTTTTGTATTTATATGTATTTTTTCAACTGTCCTGGACACATTCTTGCACGGCCTGTCCATCCTGGGAGTGGATCCCTCCTTTTCCCGGCTGGGTTTTTTTTGGAGTTTTTCCTCACCCTGATGGAGGGTCTAAGGACAGGGGATGTTGTCTAGTGCAGTCTGTTAAGCCCTTTGAGGCGGCTGTTGTTGTGATATTGGGCTATACAAAAATAAATGTCTTGTCTTGTCTATTTAAAAAAACGTAGCACACTGGTCTGGACCATGGGTTTATTGTGTAAAGTACAAGATGGGTTTATTAGTAAAGTACAAGATATTTATAGAAAGCTAAGAAAGTCAGGTCAACAAGAGAGACCATGCTACTACTATCTTTCATAGATAATCCAAAAAAAGAAAGCTATTTCCGGAGCTGCCAACATTCTACCATAAAACATTAGAAGAATGGGAGACCAGTTTCCAGTAAGACACATGCGTTTGAGGCACTGACTGGCATGGAGATTACAGCAAAGGCGAATTCCAAATAGTTAGATGTGTCTAGCTATTTTGCTAATGTGCTACTAATTTACCTTTTTCTTCAGGGACTTGCTCTTGTAGACGTTCTTGACATCCTTTTCAATGTCGTCACAGATCTCATCAATGTGAGTACCGATAGCAATCTGAGGAATTCCTGAAGACAATCCAAAACCAAAAACATTGATTATTAATATACAAAAAGAACAACCAAAGCTTATCCATTTTGACTTAAGACACACTAAGAGAGACTGAATGCCCATTTTTCAATTAATACCACAGTTCCTTGTGCTCCCAGTGAAGCCTATGTTACATGTTTTAATCAAAATGTACAGGATCCTAAACCCCTCTCTGACTGCTTGGTTTTGGCCGGTGGCCCTATAACTGAGCAGAGCACTTCATGAGGGGGATTCAAACCTATGGATAGCTCCAATGTTATAAGAATTCTTTAACCTTATTATCCAGAGGCAGAGGTTTCACATCACCCTCCCTTTCTTTGATCACTTCCTTGAGCTAGAGATGTTATTTTTTTTTTTTTTTTAAGAGCTGAAGTTTTATCTCCTCAGTCATTGTGGGAGCTTTTACATTAAACAAACCTTTTAATGTGAAAAATGCTTAGTTAGAAATGTCAGTGACAGAAACAGATTGCACTGAACTGATGTATTGAAAAAGATATATGATACTTAATTTGAAAAACAGCTTCACCTCCTATCCTAAGTCTGTTGATATGAATAACGTCAGTTTTTTATTAAATCTGTGGAAGTGGATTCGGTAAACTAAACAACAAAAGGAATATATTAAATAAATATAAATAATAAATTAAATATTGTTATTTAAAACAATATTGTTTTAAGTAATTTGGAAAACTGAAATGAAGACAGTTGAAAATATATATAAAAAAACAATGTTTTTTTTAAAATGGTATTTCATAATCAAGGTATAATATCTGACACTTAAATAGATGCTAATGATGTCATCATCTGGGAATCCAAGATGGCAGCATGTTCTATGTTTGTTAGGTGTTTTGTCTCTGCTTTGTTGCCTGCTACAGTCTCCCGCAGTTAACCGGCCTGGACCCGAGCCTGCTACAGTCTCTCGCAGTTAACCGGCCTGGACCCGAGCCTGCTACAGTCTCTCGCAGTTAACCGGCCTGGACCCGAGCCTGCTACAGTCTCCTGCAGATAACCGGCCTGGACCCGAGCCTGCTACAGTCTCTCGCAGTTAACCGGCCTGGACCCGAGCCTGGGATAGCAGGGATATTTTTTTTTGGTTAAGTTTGTACTATACATACAAATGTTCGAACAATGTATAAGATAATGCATCATGTAAATGTGCAATTGTCTATAATTGTTTAAATTTTATAGTTGCGAAAGACAAAGCTAGAGAAATAAATTAACTAAGATCTTTATTTGCTGTAACCGTAACCATAAAATATGCATACTACAGGAACCAACATAACTGGTTCAAACTATATACACACAAACTGTTTGACGTAAAAAAAACTAAAAGTGAAAATCCAAATGTACAATGGTCTTGAATTGTAGGTTTAAAAATAGATGCAAAGGAGCAAACAGACACATGTGCAACTATATGTTAATGTTTATTTGCAATCAACTGCACACATAATAGGAAACACTTTTTTTTTTAAAGTGCGAAATATATAAAAATATGGACATGATGTATAGTGTATAATTACCAAACATGCATGAATTTTTGTAAAAACACAAATATAAATAAAAATATAAAGTGGAAACTATATACAAAATAAACACTTAAAAATGCAAATGTGCAAACTGCAGTTACAGTGCATTTCTATATGTGCAGAATTTTAATGTTGAATATTGTAAAAGTAGGCAGAGTTGTTTATTTTTTTTTTGCTGCCACTCAAAAAGTAGCTTTGACACGTCACGTTCTGTGTTCTTCAGGCACCCTCCGCAGCATATCTGCAACCGTTTGTCCAAACCGACCGCACTCATCATGGCTTTCAGACAGTTTGTGTTGCAGCTCCACCCGCCGTTCATCCAACTGAGCCGCCAACCGAGCGACCTGCTCTTGGACCAAGTCATCTTTTGCTTTTCTCGTCCTCTTCTGTGCCTTCCTTTGACTTGGGGACGGAAGACAAGAGTGCGGGGACGGAGGAGATGAGGACGGAAGAGATGACTGCGGGGACTGAAGAGATGACTGCGGGGACTGAAGAGATGGGGATGAAAGAGATGGGAAGGGAGGAGATGGCTAGTGATGGGGGCTACCACTTGGCATTTGGTCATCACCGCTGTTGGCTGGAGGTGTCACATCCAATGAACCACTTTTTGTTGAACTGGTATCAGTCCCATCCTGTGATTATGAAAGAAATAACAAATAGTATAAGTTATACATAAAAGGTGATGCATTCAGTGTTAATTCATAGATAGATAGAGCTGTAATAACATGCATATTCATCTATTGCAAATGCTAAATTGTTGCATTTGTATTTTCTGTAAGCCAAATAAAATTACAATCCAGTATATTATATAAATACAACCCATGACATATAATTACAACCTATTACACATACGTTCGGACTCACAGGTATATTATTTTTGCAAATAATCAATACACCATGTGGTACCATTGCTAGTTAAGTTAGCTAACAGAAACACAATAGAGGTACATAAAAGGACGTGCATTGTTTACCTTATCCTCAAAATTTGACTCCTGGTGCCAGCCAGGATAGTAATATATAAAAACGCTGGTATTTTTTTCCCTCCTGGATCCCCGCTCCTTGAGGCAAGTCTTTTTCGGAGACGAACGTATTTGTCTCGACAGTTCTTCCACCTCTTCAAGGACTCCACTACCTCTAAACCAACGTTGGCGGAAATCTCCCTCCACGAATTTGCTGCCATCTGGCAGTCTTTGTAATTTCCAGAATAGGAGTCATACAGATGGCTGTATTTCCTTACTTCCTCTATTAAGCGCTCGGTCAATTGGTCCATTTCCATTGTTGCTCTTCAGCGAATTTTCGAAATTTAAAAATGGCGGGCGACGAAGAGTGCAGAAGACCATTCCGGAAATGCATAGGAGGAAACGTGATACTACCAAGCCGACCAATCACAGATCTTGCGGTCCGCGTTGTCGTGACGCGTAGTTACACTTTGGAGGAGGTGCACGTCAGGCTACGGCGTAGGGTACGGCGTAGGGTACACGTCACTGCGTATGCTTCGCACCTTCGACGCACCCTACGCAGAAGCATAAATCAGCCTTTAGTGCTAAAAGTTTAGGATGATGGCCTAATGTACTATTCTTACATGCCTATTGGGCATTTGTGATCTTGGAGCGAGCAACTGTTCCTGGACACAAGAGCTTCGGACAGTCACCTCAATTTGAAAAATGTTTGTTACAGAAGCACTTGCTCTATATCTTTTTATAAAACCAGAGCAATTACCGATTCATTTGGATTGTGATATATAGTTTTTGCCAGCTCTGCCCAGAGACCTATCTAAACTTCAATGCATTTTTGCTTTGTATAACAATTTCACTTGTTCACTAAATGAAGAAATTTGCCTGGCTTCTATGCATCAAAGAATTGAGTCAAACATTTGAAATATTTGTTTCAAATGTGAAACAAAGATTGTTGATCATCTTACTTTTACTTTTGTCTGGAAATGTGCAACCAAATCCTGGCCCTGAGCTGCAGTGCCCCCAGACTCCCTCTGATTTTAAATCTTTGTCTGGTCTCAAATATGTTCATCTTAATGTGCGTAGTTTATTACCAAAGATGGACATGGTTAGAATTTGGGTTAAATCAACAGGTGCGGATGTTGCTATAAATTCTGAAACTTAGTTAAGCAAATTTGTTAATAATGAAGACATTAACATATTTGGGTATAATATTTATAGAAAAAGGGTGGTGGTGTTGCTATTTACGTCAAATCAAAATTTAATACCTCTATTGTTTTATCCCAATCAATTTGCAAACAAATGGAATTCTTGGCCTTGAATGTAGAAATAGCAAAGTCCCTTTCTATTGTTGTTGTTGAGTGTTACAGGCCTCCTTCAGCTTCAAAAGAGGCACTATATTCAATAAAGGATTTTTTTGGCTAAATTGAGTTACACCGAACTACTTAGGGCAGGAAATTTGAACTGGGACTGGCTAAATTCAAGTTCTGATGAAATAAAAAAGTTTTGTGACTCTATTAATCTTACTCAGTTAGTCCATCTACCCACCAGACCTAATCTTAAGAATCCACAAAAGTCTACTTTGAGTGATTTCATTTTAACATTTGTAACCTTATAAGTGCTCTTCTCTGGGTGTCTTCTGTAATGATTTAAGTGATCACTGTGTAGTTGCTGCCTGTTGAAATACTAAAATCCCAAAATGTAAACCATGTTGTTTGTAAGAGGAACCTTAAACATTTTAATGAACAAGCTTTTCATCACGATTCGTCAATGGTGAAATGGGAATACAGGGTTATTACCAGATGTAGAGATAACTTTGACATTTTTTAAGGAAAGTTTTATGCAAATTGTAAACAAACATGCACCTTTCAGGAAATGCAGAGTGAAGGGGTGAGAAAATCCCTGGTCTTCACAAGAACTGGCAGATATCATACATGAGCATAACAGAGCATGGGCCAAGGCAAGAAAAACAGATTCATCTATTGATTGGTCTATTTTCAAACGGCTTAGAAATAAATGCACTTCTTTTATCAAAAAGGCCAATTCAGAATATTTTTTGTTGGTTACTACTGATAACCTCAATGATCCACATACATTTTGGAAAGTAATTAAGTCTCTTTCTGTGAATAAAATATCTCAGGTTCTTCCTACATTTGTTTTTAAAGATTCAGTCGCAGTTTATAATAGAAGCGAAGTCTTGAAATGTTTTAATGAACAATTTATATCATCTGGTTCTTTGTTTGATACTGCAGAAACTTCTTTGATGAATCTTTGCACAGAATCCCTAATGTTTTCTGGAGACCCTTTTAAATTTGCACCTTTTACTGTCCTTGAAGTACATAAGGCTCTAAAAACATTGGATCACAGAAAACCCCCTGGACCAGACATGATGGAGCCTTACTTTTTTCTGGCCACTAGGAGGCAGGGACATTGGTACACTTTTATTTTCTAAGCTATGCTTGGATTACTGCCTCCATACATTTGTACTTTAATCACACAGAGAAGTGTTGACTCTTACTCCCTGCGATCAAATGATCAGCTGTTGCTCTCTGTTCCTTTTGCCCGAAACTGAGTCCAGGAAAAAAGCCTTTGTCCACTCGGCTCCTTTTGTTTGGAATATACTGCAGAAAGACTGGAAACTGACTGAGCTCTTGTCCTTAAACACTTTTAAAACTAAGCTGAAATAAATGGAAATTGCCTCAATAATTTGCAATTGTTTTTGATAACCTGTGTTATTTTATTGTTTCTTTGTATGTTTATAATTGTATAAATGTTGTTGCCTCTCGGCCAGGACTCATTTGTAAAAGAGGTTTTTAATCTCAATGGGACTTTCCTGGTTAAATAAAGGTTAAATAAAAATACAAAATAAAATCTATACAATAAAGATTGAAACTGTAATGTAAATTTGTAATCTGGTGATTGAAAACATATCTATATGTTAAAACGGATAAAACAGTCTTGAATGATTGTAGAAGTGTTTTATTTGAGAAATTTAAAGTTAATGAGACATAAGTAAATAAAAAGGTAAATGTTAAACTAATAAGGTAAAATGTTAAAGTTCAACAGCATATGCCAAGTTGCTCACTGGGTTTAAATCACTGTTTAAATTTCTTTACATTTGTTTGGGAAGATTTATTGATTGTATTGTTGGAATGTTTTGGATTATTAATTATTGTGAGCACTAGGAGGACTAACACAATAGCCTGTCCTTTTGAACAGGATTAAATAATGTTCTTTTGCTAAACCCTTAGAGGTTTTCATGGTAAACACTGCATAAAATCTTATAAACATAAAGATAAAAAGTTGAAATGTTACCTTTAGCATTTTTTTAATGAACAGTAATGACTTACTGATTTCTATTTTGGTTAATTTGAATAAATAAAGAGAAACAAGTTAATTTAATTTTACACTTGATGTTTAGGTTTCTGTTTAACATTGAGTGTGGTGAATTATTAATGTGGACAAGAATCTGAATGCCAAATTAATGGAAACAATGACCTCAGCAATTGACAAAGTTTCTTGGAAGTCTCTTTTTTTGTATTTTTTACTAATCACCTTCAAAAGATATGTATGATAGCTTGTATGATCTTTTCTTACCCAGATCTCGAGCAGCCTCCCGGATCTCCTTCATCTTCGTGATCACCGAGGGGTCAATTCCTGGGCAATTGGCTGAGAGAAGACAGACCAGGACATGCACCTTGTCATCAGGACGAGGGTCTGGGTTGTAGTGGAGGTCACTTTCAGACAGCGAGCACATGGGGTTGAACTGGAACAAATATGTGTACATATTTATGGTAACTGACCAACTTTATTACAGTCATTTGGTATCCTTTTTGGTGCACCTCACAGTTCAGCCTGTAAAACTATAGAAAAGATTAATGTAGATTTTAGCTTTGTTAAGTTGCAACATTTGTGTATTTTTCATGCCCTTTAGGGCGTAGGTTTGTGGGGCTGGACCCAAAATTATTTAAATATTTCCAATTTACATTCTTACCTATATAGGAGCAAAGGAAAGGCCTTTGGCAGCACGCTTGGGAATTGATCCCACTACCAGCTTGGGGCAAACTTTGTCCATTTTAATGTTTAAAACGATACAATTTAGTGTAATAATTTATTGACAGGCAGTTGTTACCTTGTATCCCTCTTTCACATGTCCTTTCATGGCCAGTTTGATGTCCTCAGCTCGAACCCCCATATTATCACCGCTCTCCAGCCCCATGATGTCATTGAATACAAACGGGTAGTAAACCTTTGATTTTCCTCGCTCCTTTTTGACTCTGTGAGTTTTGTACTGATGCAGAGACAAAAGGCAGAGTTACAGAATGTAATGTGTACAGTCAGGCCTACAACAATTGGAGGTGAACAGATTCTGAAACCTGGACAGTAAAGCTCTTCTCGGCTGATTCGCTGGTGTTGACAGCAGCTGGAATAGACATCCTACCAACTAGAGAACTGATGACTGAGTTGATGAAGCTGGACTTTCCTGCTCCAACCGGGCCATACAGAAGAAAACGCAGGTGTCTCACCTCCCCATTCTCTGGTTTGTACTCTTTCACCTCCTCTAAAAGGTCTTTGTTGGAGCTGCACAAAGCATATAAGACCAGATCTGCTCTATCTTTAAGGCCAGTGTGAATACAGTCATAACTGATCCTTGATCCCCAATAACTCTAGATTCACACCTAACATAAAGTACATTTGTAGCTCCGACTTAAGTGGCATTAACTGCTTGGCTCAAGGAATGCTGACACATAAATCCATCCATCCCAAAAAAATGTCTTTGTGGACACAAGACTTGATTTGATACAAATATAAATTAGCATAAAATTTGATTGGGTAAAAAAAAATCAATCACTAGTAATGTATGTATATGCAATTGGATAAATTGTTCCAAGAATTATTTAATCTTTCCACAGATCAAATAATTTAATTAGCACAAACCAGGTTTGTCTGACTCAAGATAATGAAGATCAAAAATGCAGCGCCAAATAGCACTGAAAATGAGTGGACACGGATTATTTTATGATGCGCTAGTTATAGTTCAGAACCCTTTATAGACATTTTAAAATCAAAGACCGTTATGTCCCACCCTGGAGCCAGGCCCGGGGTTGGGGCTCATATGCGAGCGCCTGGTGGCTGGGTCTTTCCCCACGGGGCCCGGCCGGCTCAGCCCGAAGGAGCGACGTGGGACTGACCTCCCATGGGCCCAGCACCTGCAGGAGGAACCGTAAGGCCGGTGCAATGTGGATTGGGTGGCAGTCGAAGGCGGGAATCTCGACGACCCAATCCCTGGACACAGAATCTGGCTCTAGGGACATGGAATGTCACCTCGCTGGCGGGGAAGGAGCCTGAGCTTGTGCGGGAGGTTGAGAGATACCGACTAGAGATAGTCGGGCTCACCTCCACGCACAGCTTGGGCTCTGGAACCCAACTCCTCGAGAGAGGCTGGACTCTCCACTATTCTGGAGTTGCCTGCGGTGAGAGGCGGCGGGCCGGTGTGGGTTTGCTCATTGCCCCCCGGCTCAGACACCATGTGTTGGAGTTCACCCCGGTGAACGAGAGGGTCGCTTCCCTGCACCTTCGGGTCGGGGATAGGTCTCTCACTGTCTGTTTGTGCTTACGGTCCAAATGGTAGTGTAGAGTACCCGGCCTTCTTGGAGTCTCTTGGAAGGGAGCTGGAAAGTCCTCCTACCGGGGACTCCGTCGCTCTACTGGGGGACTTCAACGCTTACGTGGGTAGCGACAGTGACACCTGGAGGGGCGTGATTGGGAGGAACGGCCCCCTGGATCTGAACCCGAGTGGTGTTCTGTTTTTGGACTTCTGTGCTAGCAACAGTTTGTCCATAACAAACACCATGTTCAAGCATAAGGGTGTCCATCAGTGCACGTGGCACCAGGACACCCTAGGCCGGAGGTCGATGATCGACTTTGTAGTTGTTTCATCTGACCTACGACCGTATGTCTTGGACACTCGGGTGAAGAGAGGGTCGGAGCTGTCAACTGATCACCACCTGGTGGTGAGTTGGATCCGATGGCGGGGGAGAAGGCGGACAGACTTGGCAGACCTAAACGTACTGTGAGGGTCTGTTGGGAACGTTTGGCCGAGTCCCCTATCAGAGAGATCTTCAACTCCCACCTCCGACAGAGCTTCGACCAGATCCCGAGGGAGACTGGAGACATTGAATCCGAGTGGACCATGTTCTCCACCTCCATTGTCGATGCAGCCACTCGAAGCTGCGGCCGCAAAGACTCCGGTGCCTGTTGTGGCGGCAATCCCCGAACCCGGTGGTGGACAACGGAAGTAAGGGATGCCGTCAAGCTGAAGAAGGAGACCTATCAAGCCTGGTTGGCTTGTGGGACTCCTGAGGCAGCTGATGTTTAGGCCAAGCGGGCTGCAGCCCAGGTGGTTGTGGAGGCAAAAACTCGGGTCTGGGAGGAGTTCGGTGAGGCCATGGAAAAAGACTATCGGACGGCCTCGAAGAAATTCTGGCAAACCGTCCGACGCCTCAGGAGGGGGAAGCAGTGCCCTGCCAACACTGTTTACAGTGGAGGTGGGAATCTGCTGACCTCAACTGGGGATATTGTTGGACGGTGGAAGAAATACTTCGAGGATCTCCTCAACCCCACCGACACGTCTTCCACTGAGGAAGCAGAGGTCGAGGGCTCAGAGGTGGACTCGTCCGTCACTCAGGCTGAAGTCACTGAGTTAGTTGGGAAGCTCCTCGGTGGCAAGGCACCGGGGGTGGATGAGATACGCCCTGAGTACCTCAAATCTTTTGGATGTTGTAGGACTGTCTTGGTTGACACGCCTCTGCAACATCGCGTGGCGTTTGGGGACAGTACCTCTGGACTGGCAGACCGGGGTGGTGGTCCCTCTTTTAAGAAGGGGACCGGAGGGTGTGTTCCAACTACAGAGGGATCACACTCCTCAGCCTCCCCGGGAAAGTCTATGCCAGGGTACTGGAGAGGAGAATGCGGCCGATAGTCGAACCTCAGCTCCAGGAGGAACAATGAGGTTTTCGTCCCGGTCGTGGAACACTGGACCAGCTCTATACCCTCTCCAGGATGCTGGAGGGTTTATGGGAGTTTGCCCAACCAGTCCACATGTGTTTTGTGGATCTGGAGAAGGCATTCGACTGTGTCCCTCGTGGTGCCCTGTGGGGGGTGCTCTGGGAGTATGGGGTCCGGGGCCCTTTGCTAAGGGCTATCCGGTCCCTGTACGACCGGAGCAGGAGCTTGGTTCGCATTGCCGGCAGTTAGTCAGACCTTTTCCCGGTGCATGTTGAAGGGCTGCCCTTTGTCATCAGTCCTGTTCATTATCTTTATGGACAGGATTTCTAGGCGCAGCCAGGGGCCAGAGGGAGTCTGGTTTGAGTACCCCAGGATCTCGTCACTGCTTTTTGCAGATGATGTTGTCCTGTTGGCTCCATCAAGCCAGGACCTTCAATGTTCACTGGGGTGGTTTGCAGCCGAGTGTGAAGCGGTTGGAATGAGGATCAGCACCTCCAAATCTGAGACCATGGTTCTCAGTCGGAAAAGGGTGGCTTGTCCCCTTCAGGTTGGTGGAGAGCTCCTGCCTCAAGTGGAGGAGTTTAAGTATCTCGGGGTCTTGTTCACGAGTGAGGGAAGGAAGAAGCGTGAGATTGACAGGACGGATCGCTGCAGCTTCTGGAGTAATGCGGTCGATGTACCGGTCTGTCGTGATGAAGAAAGAGCTGAGCTGCAAGGAAAAGCTCTCTATTTACCGGTCGATCTACGTTCCTACTCTCACCTATGGTCATGAAGTTTGGGTCATGACCAAAAGAACAAGATCCCGGATACAGGCGGCCGAAATGAGCTTTCTCCGCAGAGTGGCGGGGCACTCCCTTAGAGATAGGGTGAGGAGTTCGGTCACTCAAAAAACTGTAAATAGTAAAGCATGGCTGTGGGAAATCCAACCAGCAATGTGGCAATACCCCCGCTTGGTTACTTAAAAAAAATAACTTTAAAAAAGGGGCCAAAGAAGAACTAAAACACACATAAATATTGGTTCAGCTCATTCAAAATGGAGAGAATTGAAGACAAAGTTCGGTCTAACTTCGACTCCAAATGGCAGGTAACAATTTGAGGGTAACATAATTTGTGAGCATGTTATTGAAGTGATTTGTTGTAGTGTTATTGAATTAGTTGAAGATTCACAGATAGACATGGTCATTTGCGCCATGCTAATGCTAACATAAGAGACATTCTTGATGGTGTGAAGTGGGAGTAGAAAGGGAGGGTTTGAGAATTACCCTGAGTGAATTAAAGACGAGGGCTAACAGTTCAGACTGAGCCAACTGCCTCTATCATGGTTTAGGAACGGCTGAAATCAGGTACAGCATCTTTAATAGGTTATCCAATGATAAGAATGACTTCTTCTTAATTAATTTTAAAAAAATGTCAGCTTGAATAGTAGCCATGAAGTTAACGGGACAAAATATCCATCCAAAAAGCAATATTTATTCAAATATTTGACTTGTTTGAGTAGAAAGACCACAGAACAGATCAAATGTATGGCATATACAACAGTATTCAATGTAAAGCTCACCCCCAACGTATCTTCCTCCATGGTTCTTTAAACACTGAAGAGATTAAACACAGTGTTACTCGTTGTTTATTTATTCACTGCATGCACAGCTTAGTCAAGCTACACCCATGTCTAGATAACTTTTAACTGGATGTCCCTGTCAGTATACTGAGAAGGGATCAAACTATAATAATTTACTAATATACTAGTTAGAAACTGCATTTCCTTTTTTATCATGTATTAACAATTCTAACATTAAAGTTAGAAAAACGCACCAGTTTTTTTTTTTTTTTTTTTTTTTTGTCCCTCTTATAATAACATGGTGCGTTTTTCTAACTTTAATCACAGTTCTTCCTCATGGGTCCTCAAGCTGGAAGAATTTTGAATGAGCGCCATTATTAATGTCACCAGCAGTCAACAGCAGTCAACAAAATCAATTTTCAGAGCAATAAAAACAGCTTTCTATCTTGGAAACTGGACCACAATTATTTGCAATACCAATGTAATAATGTTTGCAGCATATTTAGGCTCTGAGTATATGGAAGTGGGAGTGTGTGTTTATTTATTTATTTTTCTATTATTAATATTTTTTATGAGTTATATAATGAATACCATATTTTTTCATGAATTTTGTTAATTAGTTTTGGTGTATTTTATTTCATTCCTTTGTATGCATTTGGTAAATCAGATTTTGACAATTTTCATATTACTTCTATGACACTAACAGTCAAGCAAACAAGTTATATAAATATGACGGCATGACACAGAAAAATTGTTTCCTGCTTTCCAATGAGTTTCATAGTGTGGACTAAACATTTGATATGTCATGGTAATACAGATGCTGACTGAAGATTGTTCAGTTTATTAATAAAGTCCCAAAACTTAGTTAGAGTAAGGGTAGTTATATTCTATTATACATTCACATTTAGCATGTTTATATGCAGAGCTCACTCTGACTATGCTCATAGCTTGATTAAGCCCTTGCAGTTGATTTCCCAGATTTCAGTTTACATGAAGAAGTCTGCTCTGGCTAATGCTGCAATCACGTGTCCTTAGTATTTAATGCCAATAAGCCTTTGTTAAAAATCAGAGTATCTAACGTTAAACCTGACTCATTTGTAGCAATAAATGCTAATATACCCAGCTATTAAACTAACAAGACCCAGCATTAATGATATGCACGCTCTTAAGGCAATTGGGCAATTAATTGGGTTTTGTTTATTTTCTGAGAATCTACTACACATACCGGTAACTTGTTTGCCACTTTGCAATAAAAACTATACTAAAAACCTGGATCATCCTGGTTAGTCACATTGTACTATATTCTACTCAGTAATCATTGAGTCATAAATATATTTAAGGTAACACACCAACTTTACAAGTTAAAAACACATAAACATTAAGTAAGAACAACGCCATTCTAAAGTCCATGAACACAACATAAACTCTGGTAGACTACCTTGTTCTATTAAATATTTTACAAGATGAACAGAGGAAAATAACCAACAAACAGGAACCAGTGGCAGTTTGTGTGACTCTGGAGCATGTCACTGAACAATGTCTGACCTTAATTGGAGTAAGTAGTATACATCCAGCAATTATTATCCAGGTATCTTACGCTGATTTGGAGAAATTTAAATTAAATTACTTAATAAGGTGTTTAGAACTCTGGTTTTAATCATACTTTGCCAATAATTTGTAATTTTCTACCTGCATGTACATGTACTAAGTGTTTTTTTAAATAAGTGATGCCACATCACCCATGAAACAAAAATAATGGGGCTATTGATTTCCTCTGTCTTAAACACATGGTCAAAGAAGATCCCATAAAATAGGTTACAGGTACTCTCTGAATATTGTGAAAAAGGTCAATATTTTCATACATTCTCCTTTCAGAAAGTGAAACCCATCTATTATATAGACTTGTTACACATAGAGTGAAATGTTTAAACCTATGGCTTACACATCATGACAACCCATAATTTAGTGTATCAGAAAATCACAAGCATCACAAAAGCACAAGGAGTGGACTGAGGCTGGAGTCAGCACATCAAGAACCAGAGACAACATCAGGAGTGTCTTACCTGGGCTGTGGAGAAAAAGAACTGGACTGTTGCTTATTTCAGATGATGGTAATTTTGCATTTTATTTGGAAATCAAGGTCCCGGAGTCTGAAGGAAGAGTGAAGAGGCACAGAAACCATGTTGCGTGAAGTCCTGTGTGACGTTTCACAGTCATTGATGATTAGGGCTCCCATGTCTTCTGCCGGTGTTGGTCCACTGTGTTTACTGAAGTCCACAGTCATGTCCATGGTGTTATTGTGCTTAACTGGCCAGCAAACGTGCCTGACCTGAACCCCATAGAGAATCTAGTATTGTCAAGAGGAAGATGAGAGACACCAGACACAACAATGCAGATGCACTGAAGGCTGCTATCAAAGCAACCTGGGCTTCCCTTACAGCTGAGCTGTGCCACAGGCTGATTGCCTCCATGCCACGCCACTTTGATGCAGTAACTGCAGCAAACGGAGGCCCAACCAAGTATTAAGTGCATAGAAATGAACATACTTTTCAGAAGCCTTACATTTCTGTTTAAAATATCTTTTTTAAATTGATCTTATATTCAAATTTTTGACACTAAATTTGGGGTTTTCATAATTTGTAATCCATAATCATCAAAATGTCAAGACATAAAGGCTATTATTATTATTATTATTATATATACTTCACTCTATGAAATGAGTCTATATAAAATATGGGTTTTATTTTTGTAAATGAGTGACAAAAACATTGACTTTTTATAATCTTCAAATTTTTTGAGATGTACCTTAAATGTACATCATCTAAGTATGCTACCTCAGACTACTAAGATTCTATACCAAGACAGTCAATTGGTTTGAGTCACATTAAGGTAGATATCTGAACTTCTTTTTGATGATGTAATGTGTGTTAATATAAGTGAATCTAAATGAGTGGCTACTTACCAGGTGATGGCGCTTTCAGGAGCAAGACATAAAACATAATTTAAAAAACAATAGACATGACATTTATCTTGGTTTAAGGATGCTATGTGTTATTATATTGGACTCACGTGGAGGAGGTTCGGCCGGGAGATAAACTGAACAAAAAGCACAATAAGTTTTGAATAGAGATGTACTGTTTTTTTTTCTTTACTTTAAAATTGTGTGCATAAAGTGGGTAAGACTCACCAATTTCTGTTGAAAAAAAAAGAATAGAATGGCATTTTTAGCATATATTTATTTTCACTGAATATCTATGTATATTATGTTAATAAATCTATTTAGTGTGTTAATGGAATGCAGTTTTTATACTGTACTTGGAGGAGGAGTTGGGGCTTGAACTGTGAACAGAAAACAAAATTAATTATGGATAGTTTTTGAATTATCTTGAATCTGCTTTACAAAGTCAGTCAGGCCAACTTACCATATTCTATTGAAAAAAGCAAAAAAAAACAAAGATGTTATTATATATTTTTTAATTTACAAATGTTTAACACAAACAACAATAAATTATGGTGAACAATTATGCATTACATATTGTAAAACAAGACACAGACACCATTATTTGCAAATGATGCAATATACATTTATGACACATTGTTGCAATAAGACGCAAAAATGAAAAGATATTACACCAAGCAGACATTTGCATCATGAAGTATGTTGTTCAAACTACCGTCTTGGTTTGTGGAAAAAGATACAAGATGTACATGTACACATGTCGAGAGGTGGAGAGGTTAGTGCACCCGTTTTGGGTGCAGTAGATTGGGCGTTCAATTCCCCTGTGGATCAACTCAGCCACAGTCTATGGGCCTTTTCCAATCAAATTCCTACCCACTTCCTCTCCTCAGTGTGTAGTGACACGCAGCTGACTAAAGTTCCTTCGATCACAGAGCAGTGTCTAAATCGTGCACTCTGGAGAGGAAGCAGGTCCTCTCTATTAGCACAGCATCATGCCCAAGTGGCAAATAATAGATTTTTCTCTGGATTATGTTGTTAAAGATAAGAAGTTTAGATATGTTAGAAAACAAAGATTTCTAAAGATTTTTTTCACATTTACAGTTAAAACCACGTGGGCAAACAATTTAGTCTTGTCAGGATTTTTTCCAACTCAGGAAACAAATATGTGATCCTAAACTATTTACTCCTTACATTTGTCTGTATAATAGTCTGGTTTTAGAATTGTATGCTTCCAAAACGCTCATGGAACTACACCTGTCTGGGGTCTGTCATGAGGACCCGATAGCCAGTGTTACACACAGCGAGCGAGTCTGTTTCGTGCAGAGTCTAACTCGCTCGCTCTCAGCACTCACCAGTTTCAGACCGCAAACTGAGTGGAAGTGAGTAGGACGAGGGTTTAGGGAGTTGACTGGGAAAGGCACTATTTGTGCTGGTCCCAAGCCTGAATCGTGAAGGGCAAGCTACTCATGCATACTACGTTTCTGTGGTCTACCACCAAATGGGGATAAGCCGAAAGGCACTTACTTTTTACACTTTATTGCCAATTATTACTACAGATGCAGTACAGCCAATGGTGTTTTTCAAACATGGCACTTTTTCCAAAAAGAAAATAGAGGTGCAGCTTATTTATATAAGGTCACAGAGAAAATAACAGAAATCAACTTTGCAATACTGCAGTTTTTGGTGTTAATAGGTCTATAATCTTTAAAAATACTTCACAAATAATCTGACCATACAGATTCTTCTTTATTAAGCCAGAATGTTGTTCTCTATTTCTCCACACTTTACCAAATCCAAAACCATAGAACTTTAATTTCTTCTTGAATATTTTATTGCAATGGTTTGCAGCAGATTTTCAAAATATAGTTTAAGTAGAATTTGAGTTTTTTTTGTTGTTTTTTTTTGTAGATTTATAGTCATAACTGATTGATCGAAAGCTCTAATCATACTGTGTGATTTTAGTGCTTAGTGCATAAAAGAATTTAAAAACAATCCATTTACAATCAATGTTAACAACTTATGTCGAACACCACTCAGAATGACTTATGTTGTTGCTGTTGTTGTAGCCCAATTGCATCTTATTGTTTTTCGTAGCTCATTACAGTTGTGCAGCGTAACATCTTATACAATAACAATCAATCGCACAGTGTGACCAGTCTTAAGAGTTTTTAGACTAAAAAAGCTACATTTACCTTAGACCCCAAAGTGTTAAATTAAGTGTTGGCTTCGGAGGTTGCTCACCTTTCACCACTTTCTGTCCCATGGCTGAAACTTCTCAAGAGACACCTGAAACAGAATAAAACTGCCATGACTCCAACTTAAAAAGATTAAGGACCAATAAATTAGGAAATGATTGAATGAAAGGGAGTTACCCGTAGCTACTTATATATCTCATGTGACCAGCCAAAGAGCAGTGTTCCTCTGTTTCACCCGTCCACGACTAGAACATCATGTTAGGGTTGGGGCGGGGTAATTCAAGTTTAGGCCTAGATTCAAGATCAAAATACATTTAATAAACCATTCTGGATCTGTTTTGGTTTAATAGTTAGGTTACACTTTTGCTAAATCACACAATACATCCACAGAGTCTTGGTCATAAAGTTATAAACAGGTGAGCCGTAAATATAAATAGACAAGCAAAGATAAAGGGTTGCCTGATTTCTGGTAAATGACAGGTTGATTGGACACTGACCTCAGATAAAAAGCTAAGCTGTTTTTTTTTATTGATCAATAATAATAAATGTGCACAGCGCTACAATTACAGCTCATGTATATATTCAGGGCACAAATAGAACTTGCCCATATGCAATTTTGATTTCCAATATTTGTAATGAGTATATATGTAATAAAAATGTAGTGAGTGTATAACATACACTCACTACATTTTTTAAAACAAGACCCTCACACTTTCCTTGACTTTGCCATCGTCATGACAATAGGAGGTCTTTCTCCTGTGTGTATTAGTTGTGTTTTTTAAGTTGTGTCACTCCAATCCAACAAACCAGCACAGTTGCAAACACACTTACTTTCTGTAGGTTTAGACAGAACCATAATACTTTAAATGACCATCATAAACACAATGCTGGACTCAGTTGCAGGAAGTTATGAGGTGCCTCCTTTCCTCCCCACCAAGTGAAGTGAGAATGGGTTTACAGCTTAATGGCTAGTCATAAAGAGAAGCTGACTCAGGAGATCAGTCTGGAGGAGCACTAGGGAAGTGGCAGGTACAACTTTCTTCTTGACTCACTTTTCCTTGCCTTCGTGCCTTTGTGCTCAGTGTACATGGTCTGTTCTTCTACTGGTTAGTAAGACTGTGGACAAAGATGGGCAACAGTAAGTTTTGTTTTTGAAATGTGTAGTTTGTCCTGGATTCTGCTTTAGTGACGCAATTCTGTAGCTTGTCTTTTGTGCATTTACGATATGTTGCAAAGTCTGACTATAAACGTTACCATGCAACTTTTTCATTTGGAATAGCTTTTTTGTTTTTGTGTGTGTTCTGGGTCTAATCTAGTAACCAATCAATGTGTGGGCGCTCCAATTAGTGGTGAGTTTCCTAAATATTTCACTATCTTGACATACCTCGGGACCTGATGTTGATCATGTATTCTGGTCTCTCAGATCAACCAATGGCAGATTCAAGATATTCTTCAGAAAACTCTCTGCAACAGAAAGTAAAGCTTCTCTGATTTTGTTCCACTGCTGTTTGTTTGTGAAGCTAGATAAATGCATTTTCAAAGGATTCTGGGAAATGTAGTGTTTAAATGAACTTATGATTGTTTCAGGAAATGGCCCAGGAGAACCTGTTGCAAAGGCTGAAGTTTCTGACTTCAGAAAAGTGTTATCAGGGTGAGTGTTATGAGTTTAATCTTTTAACTTTTTGTAGAACTTTCTGCAATGGCACCAATTCCACCTGTGGCCCCTTGTGGTATTGCAGAAAAAAAGAAATGATTGTGCATCAACTATTGCCCCATAAATATCTGCATAAAGCCCAGTTTATAAAAAGCCCTGCTCAATAGGCAAACTTTAAAGCCACCTTACTGTAAATCTGCAATGACAAAAGGTAAATGAAAAAAAGAAAAGAAAAACATGTTAATCATGCCTTTTTTTAATCAACAAGGTCTGTGTTTAATAGTATTTGGACTGAGTCCTTTTTTATAGAAACATGGGAGAATTAGCAACCCTGGTACCGCCACTGTCCACTCAACGCATCTGCATTATTCTTGCTCCTTTTTTATTTTACGTTGCAGAAGCTCGTGATCTGATGTCAGGTGAAAACAATGATTTGACAACGTTCCTCACAACTTTAGTAGGCCATCTGGAACAGAAACAGCAGCAACAACAAGTCAAAGGTGAGGAGAAACAAGGAGGTTTGAAGTTGGCTGGTCAATATGACTTCCAATCATCAATCATTAATCAATATGGATCAGTCAGTTCACACTAAGATAACGTAACATCAGCTTTAACATACCAGTAGGTGCCCAATATTATTAACAATTAATGAAGTCTTTCACACACAAACACAATTTTATATATCTATATTTTTTTTACAAAATTGAAATAGATACTACACTTGTTTTATCACACAAACAAACGAAACAGTAGTCATTACAGACACTGGCGACAATACAAGATATCAGACATACTTCATGGTTTGAAGTGAAGCACTGGCCAGTGATCTTTCTGATGCTAAATGCTTAAATTAATACTAAATGAGTGCATACTATTGTCCCTGTCACTTTCTCAAAAGTACAATCAGCCCATATACTGCCAAGTGCTCTGTAAATCAAAGGAAGAGGCCTTCACACCTCAATGTCAATCACTACAAGATAATTGGTGCTCGGGCTGTAAAAAATAAACCCCCTTTTAGCCTTTTTGTTGCCATTTAGGGATACTGCTGCCATCAAAATGAACAATAATGTGTTACACAAGAGTTCTAGTTCTAGAGATTGCTTGTTATGCCAATACCCAATTCCAAAACAATCAGCCTCACATGTGCAACTACCGTAAATCTGGAGGATTCTTACACTCTCTTAACTGGCATTATTTTTGTAGCTTGATGTCACATGCTTCAAATTGAACCAAACTTTTGTTTCTTAGCTAAACCCCAGATTCCACCACCTCCAGGGATAAAAGAGCTGAAGGTGTTCCTCGTCAACACAGCTAATACCCACGGGGCTCACCTTCAGTTCCTGTCGCAGCTGAACACTCAGAGGTCAAAGGTCACATCCACAGACAACCTCCAGCTCTGTGACGTAATCTTATTGTTTTGTCCAATTATGTCGCGAGTCGGTTCTGATGTGGAGGCAGCTGTCAAGAAGATTCCAGGTTACTTTCTTTTCTTTCTAACAGTTTGTGGTTCAGTCATTTGTGAAGTGGAATGAGATCTTAAGTGCAAATAAACGTGCCAAAAGTCTATATAATCCAAATTAAATATCTGTGATTCATTGGTGTTCTCTAGTGTCACATATAATCCATTCAGAGCCGGTCCAAATGTTTGTTTTGTGCTCATATTACTCAATTGCCTCAATAACTTTTATTTATTTATTTAATTTCACAAAAGGTTTGGCATATCAACACAATATCACCTAACCTGTGACAAGCAAGCTCTGCTGTCAACAACGGAGGGTAGCTACTTTTAGTATTTAATTCACTCTAAAACAGGTGGAATAACCACAGCAGTTAGTGATCGACACATCCTTCATGCACATACATGCATGTTTTAGAATAGTCATGTCATCTATTTTGATATTACTTCTTTACATACTTAGACCTCTTAAACTGAGCTTTTCACTAACCTCTAATTTTGCAGCTTTCGTTTTGATTCAAACTGGGTTCAGGTCATTTTAAAAGTTTAGTAAAATTAAACTAGCACAAATATAACATAGTTTTGTACCTCTTCAAACATCAAACCTCTGTCCAGACAGAGACTCTCTCAGGACACGGCTTCTTGATGTATTAAAATGTTCACAGATGTGGCAGGTAAACCTGTGGTCCTGATCCTGATGCATCACACCCGGAAACCAGACCAGGTCCTGGACCAGATTCAGTGGAGTGAGACCTTCCCTTGTTTGAACTGGGTTGTGCACGTTCTGTACCATGAGACGAAAAATGGGCTGCTGAAATGCCCCAGGAACCAGGAGGCAATAGAGACCCTGCAGAGCCTGAGTGAGCAGTACGTACATGAGAAACAAGTCCAGACCAAGACTGGGACTAAAAATTGTGAGCAGGACTGTGACTTTTTGTAAGAGCGATAACAAGAGGACAGCATCATTTAGACACCTGCAACTATCAAAACATGTTGTGTGATTCTATCCTCAGTCTAAAGTGGCGGACAGAGGTGACCAAGAATTTCTATGTAGAAAGTATTTTTACAGAAATTATAAAAATTATTATTGTGAAACATAAACTGTGAGTATATTACAAAAAAACCCTCCCTATCCACCCAACTGTAAACTTTACAAAAAGTCCAGTGGTGGAATGTAATAAAATAAATCTCCAACACTTTTACGGAGCAAATATCTTTACTTTTGACTTTGGTGTGTGCCATGTGACCAAATGGAATAAACTGTTTGAATCTGGCAGTAAAAATAGTTTTTTGAGAGTGTAGTGCCCTCTACTGTATGTGTGCCTTGGAAAGATTAGTGACATGTCTTAAAAGCATGCATGGATAATTCATTTAATAGCTCCCTCATTTATTTTCTTCTGCACTGGTTTTAATGTTCAGAATCAGCATTTTTCAGACTTTTAATTAAACCGAGTTTTAGCCCAGTGCATCATTTGTAAAGCTGGTTGTCAGAGAGGGTATTCTGGGCCGTATTACGGCAGAACTGGAAGAAAAGATAAGGATGTGTATATTGCTATAAAAGCTGCACAATGCAATATATTTTTTTAACTAAACAATGCCCTTTTCACAGACCAAAGGGCAATCTGAATTATAAATAGGAGTTAGATTTATTTCCTAAACAAAAGGGTCACATGAACTCAAACTTTAACAAACTCCCTAAAAAAGGAGGCACTGGATCCTGTCAAACAGGTCCCGATTAGGGAGGTGGGGAACATCACTTCTTTATCTTTAAAATAACTGAGTACTTCCTCCAACACTGACTTTAATATTGTTGAAAACTACCTTAATTACCACTCCTGCCATTGTTGCTTATGTATACCTCACTTTTGTGGTTTGAAATTTTCCTTATGCATGAGAGCCACAAATCAGACAATAATGTCGGCTGAGGGTTGACAGTGTGTGTAAAGCATGCCTTTTTTTTTATGAGTTCTCTTTTTAGTTTATAGTTTTTTTTTGTTATTTTTGCACTGCATAGTACTTTTGTGTAGCGAGCTAGTGTTGCATATAATATTTGTCACACAAGAATGCCAAGACACAGCATTTGCTATGCTAAGAAGTTAATTTGCTAAGAACTTCAATACAAAATGCCAAAACAAGACGGCAGTATGGGAAGGTTGCTACAAATTAAAACAATCATATTTTCAGGTTATATATATATAAAAAAATAGATGGTGTCATAATGTCTGCCAACAATAAAACAATATTTAATGCAGTTCATGGTTCATTTATTGTTTTGGCATCACTTTCTTGTGTCTATTGCCTGCACCTCCTTAAGATGTCCTCTAGAGGGAGCTGCAGGACCATGTAACAGACTGGCTGTTTGTGTCAACGTACCAGAAATAACTTAAAATGAAATGTATATATTTTTTTACGAATAGTCAAATATTCCCTAAATGTAATAAGTGCACAAAAACATTGCACAGTAAGTAAGTTAATTTGTACAAAATTTTCAGCCACAGTTCTAACCATTCTAGTAGCTGATGAACCACCAGATTTGAAAGTCAGTCAGTATATGTAATTTGACATTATTTATTCTAAGCCTAGTGCCTTTAGACAACCTTTAGAAGGTAATTCACTAATTAATCTCAGAATACAGTACTGATAAATCATCACAGTGAGAGTCCTTTCAAAACATGAAAACATTAGTGAAAAGTATATACAGGTTCTGGTTGTATAATTAGAATATTATCAAAAAGTTGATTTATTTCACTAATTCAATTCAAAAAGTGAAACTTGTATATTATACACATTCATTACACACAGACTGATATATTTCACATTTTTTATTTCTTTTATTTTTGATGATTATAACTTACCAGTAAGGAAAATCCCATTTTCATTATCTCAGAACATTAGAATATTAATTATGACCAATACAAAGAATGTATTTTTAGAAATCTTGGCAAACTGAGAAGTATGAAAAGTATGAGCATGTACAGCACTCAATACTTAGAGTTAGGGCTCCTTTTATCTGAATTACTGCAGCAATGCAGCGTGGCATGGAGTCAATTTTCTGTGGGGTTAAGGTCAGGTGAGTTTGCTGGCCAATTAAGAACAGGGATACCATGGTCCTTAAACCAGGCACTGGTTGCTTTGGCACTGTGTGCAGGTGTCAGGTCCTGTTGGAAAATTATATCTGCATCTCCTTAAAGTTGGTCAGCAGCAGGAATCATGAAGAGCTCTAATACTTGCAAAATTGACTTTCATCAGAGAACATAACTTTGGACCACTCAGCAGCAGTCCCAGGCGAGACGCTTCTGTCTGTTGTTCAAGAGTGGCTTGACACAGTGGTGTCAATTCAGAAGTCATCCCCATGAACATTTGAAATCTATCAGTCTGTGTGATTAACGTTTTTAATAATATATATATATATATATATATATATATATATATATATATATATATATATATATATATATATATATATGAACTTTTGTTCCCAATACAGAACACAGAATAACTATCATAACTATCATACTAAATCTTCCTGAGCACTTTGGACCTTCTCTTCTTTAGTTCAATAACTAAAAGCTGGTGTGGGTCTCGGCACAGAGACGTTTCCTGGACTGGAATAAACATCAACAAAGTGATGATGGATGATCCAAAATCCAAAATTGTCGCAGAAATGTCCACACACCAGAGTGCATGTGCACCAGTAGAAAATTGTAGAACTCTATTTACTGTGCAGCAGTAGATACAGTTTGTAAGTCCAGTTTTTTGTCAAATTAAAATATCAACTCATAGGATTATATACATGGATTTAATTGGTCACACTGTATTTATATTTCTTTTATATTAATTTTAAAGGCCAATTATACATCAAAACTTCTAAATAGTCCTTGAACCAGATAATGGAATGTACACTACAGTTGTGCTCATACGCTTACTTACCCTGGCAGATTTTGTGATTGTTTGGCCATTTTTTTTACTATACAAGATTACTTATAGTTAATTTTGGGTGAAGCCATTTACTGTCAAACAACTGTGTTGACTCTTTTCAAATCATAATGACAACAGAAACTACACAAACGACCAAAAGTTTACATACCCTGGTGGTTTTGGCCTGATAACAGTTTTAAATGGCTACTAAAGGTAACCATCCTCACCTGTGGTCTGTTTGCTTTAATCAGTGTGTGCTTTGGAGAAAACGTTCACCTACAATTGAAAGTTTGCTCCAAAGGTTTGTCTTGATTAGTTTAGTCTATGAAAGTTTGTCCAGTAGGGGGAGCTGCTGTACAACGCCTCGTGTCCGGCTCCTCTGTCGTCAGGGCCGCAGAGCAAATGAGAAGGGTGGGCTGCTGCTCTTCATCCCGAGGACCTCATTTTCCAGTTAATGGCTTAATTAGGTTTGCTGTAGATAAATGTTGCATCATCACACTGGCAAATTAATCTGATTCAACTAGAAAGAGGAATGTGCTGCCATGTTCTGGCAAAACGCAGCGTGGAATTCAGTCAGTGTCAAAGAGCGAGATGTCCACTTGTGTTGACATGACATCATGCATTATACACTAATATTATTTTTTTGTTGGTTAATTTAAATAGTAATATATTGCAAGGGCAGTTTAATTGTAGTATTGTTTTCGGAAGCCCTGCGTTGTGATAAAACGCACCATATGTCAAGAACAAATATAGATTTTCTAATAAAGAAACAAAAAAATAACCCTGATGAATAGCAGTGAAAATCATATGCATTCCCAATAACTGTGCTATGTGTTATTTTACTCTGCACAAAACATGTTAACTTGTGTAGACAGTATCTAAAAAAATCTAATTACATTTAAAATAATAATATTAATTATGAGTAGAGCTGTTAGTGTGTCTGCAGAATTACATACTGCCTTGACTTAGGCCGTTTCAATGTGACAAGGAAATATGGCTTACTGAAGTTACTGAGGCTGGCTGAATGTTGACTGACTTGGGGCGTGCTGACACTTGCCATGTTGGATATGGTTGGAAACAAACTCTGGTGCAGTTGCTCAGTCAGTGCATTTCATTTGGATAAGTGTTACCACCAAAACATGCACTTGCCTCCTTCTGAACTCTTGGACAGTTTGATCAAAATGTGAAAAAAGTTAAAAATATCTCTCAAGCAGCCCAACAACCTTTAAATGAGCAGCAAGAGGTTTATCAATTGCCGTTAAAAACCCCACATAACTTCAAAAAAACAATCCAAAACAATATTGTCCATAAACAAAACAAAATAAACAGAAGGCAAACGTGGAGCACTGTGGTGGTCAATGCTTTTTTAGCATTTGGGTTGACAGCGCCATCTAGTGTGTTTTTGGTGAGTTTAAAAATGCCAGTTATGAACGGTGATGGAACTAGGCTTCACATTTGCAGAAGAATGACATAAATTAATAATTTTCCAGTTTTGGTGCACACTACAAATGTGAGCATGCTTTAAATGATTACTAGACGGTGACAGATGAGAAAAAGCAAAAGGAGCATCAAACAGTGAGTGGTGACAGATGTGAATTCTACAGATGAGATCAGTTGAGCTTCTTCATCTTCCTTTTTTCCCAAATAGTATTTTATAGCTGCATACTGCACTATAATATACTGTGGGTTTATTTTCACACAAAGGAAAACAATCAAACAAAGTAGGTTTTGATATGTAGAGAAAAATATAAATGAACCCAAACGTATGTAGGTGTGGGACTAAGACCTGACAAAGGTGTAGGTGTGGGACTAAGACCTGACAAAGGTGTAGGTGTGGGACTAAGACCTGACAAAGGTGTAGGTGTGGGACTAAGACCTGACAAAGGTGTAGGTGTGGGACTAAGACCTGACAAATAACAGGCGGACAGGAGTCAACACTACAAACCCGGTCTTAGTGTTATGTAAAGACAGATAAAGTTTATAAAACTATAGACAAGATTATGCACAGTCACAGCTGCTGCACCATCATCAATTTTAGAAGCACCTTTAGTCATTTTGTTCCAGAAATAGAACGGTTCTAGTCTGTCTGTCAGTTATTTTGCATTGTCTGTAAAAAATTACTCCTATATAATAATATGTTATAATAATATATTATGGTGATTTGGCTTAATCACCAAAATTTAACACAATGTACAAAGAGGCGTTTTCTGTAGCGTATGTATAGACTATGCCAGGGAGAAATTAAATAATAAATCTAGTGTTAGTTATTGGGCTTGATCAGAAGGTTAGGTTACAGCTCTCTGGGAGGTGGGAGAACAGCAGTGATGATAATAATGCAGAGACAAAAATGGTTTTGGTTTAAGTGGCTGGTGCCTTGTATTGAAAATTAAGTGATGACATACAACAAAGACAAACAAAACCCAAGTAATTATTTACAATTCTGCAGAAACAATTAATAAGCTTATTGAACATAAGGTTGGATTGGAACATTAAATGCACTCTCCTATGAACTTCACAATCAATAAACTCAAATAGACAGATAAAAAGGCTTCCAAAAAAAAGAGACGTCACAGCTCGTGTGACTAACCCAACTGAACTGTGGTTCCAGCTATGAGCCATTAAATGTCCATTTCATTTTCCTAACATGGTCATGATTGAATTCTCCATTTGAAAAAAGTTGCAGTGCTCAATGTTTGTGGCAGACAAGCTGCAACAGTCTCCTACCAGGCCGCAGGAGTTTTGTAGGACAAAGTCCTTGTTGCAGAGATTCTTTGTGGACTTTAGCTCGCCATCCTTTCCTTAGCCGACCAGGCATTACTTGGCCAAATCCCTTGTGCTAACCGGGTCAAACCGTAGCTTTCCCTCTCTAGCGTTGGCAGAGGTAGTAAAAAGCTCGAGTGCTGTTGCCTCGCTCCCAGCGTCTAACTAGTGTGGGACTAACAGGGCTTATATGGCGGGTTCACACGCGTGATTGGCTCCGATGTTCCTGCAGGAGGAAACCGGAAGTGAGCAGTACTTTTACGGACGCCATATTTGTAATCCATTGAAGTGGCGTGTTGCTCTGCTACCACTCACTATAACTGCGTTTGGAATGTTAATTTCGAGGGACTCAAAGATATCCATGTTTCAACAAATTGGTGAGTCTGTAAAAAAATATATATTTTCATCATCAACTGTACACCACCTCCTAGCATACTATTTGCCGCCTGTTACAACTTTTAAAGCCCTTTTAACTGACTTTTTTTTCATGGCCACATATTTGTGATCAAATCAAAAATATTTGGTTGTGTAAAACATTATCAGTTTAGGGGCTTTTACAGTTTGTGGCTCTAGGCAACTGCCACACACAGCGAGTCACACAAGGGTAAAGCGATGGACCCAAAACCCAGCAGACTTCCAGGCCCAAAGCTCAGAGGCCGCTGCTCTTTCTCCCTGGAGGTTAATTATGTCCACTTTACCAGCTGTGACTCCCTTTACTGTCGGCAAGAAAAGCCAACTACAGTACAAACCCGCCATCGCCACTGTTATCTTTCACTAGTATCTTCTGTTCACATGTGACGAGGCCATGGGCAGCTAATTAAAATGACTGACTGGGCACATGGCTGGAGATGAAGCAGGTAGTGCAGCAGACCAGAAACAAAGAAACTGGCTAACCACCTGAACTGCTGATTCGGTTGAATTTGGTTTTTAATTTCAACAGTTCCATTTTCCACCTTGTAAACGCTTGTAAAGTGGTAATGTTATAGAAACAAACAGCCACATTATCTCCACAGTTTGCTTAGAATTTATGACTGGATAAACAAAACCAAAAATGTTTTGACACTGTACAAATTGTGAATAAAAAAGGAATGCAACAATTTACAAATCTTATAAATTTAAATTTTATTCACAATAGAAAAGACACTTTCTCATTAATGCAAGAATCTAATCAACCAATCACATGGCAGTTGCTTCAGTGCATTTAGGGGTCAAGACAATCTCCTGAACTCCAAACTGAATGTCAGAATGGGAAAGAAAGGTGATTAGCGGCGGTAGCTCAGTGGGTAGTCCAGTCGTCTTTTGTGGAGTCGTGGAGATGGGTACCACTCATCTCCACTACAAATAGGAAAAAGAGGCTACAATTTGCACAAGCTCACCAAAATGGGACAGTTGAAGACTGGAAAAATGTTGCCTGGTCTGATGAGTCTGGATTTCTGTTGAGACATTCAGATGGTAGAGTCAGAATTTGGCGTAAACAGAATGAGAACATGGATCCATCATGCCTTGTTACCACTGTGCAGGCTGGTGGTGGTGCTGTAATGCTGTGGGGGATGTTTTCTTGTCACACTTTAGGCCCCTTAGTGCCAATTGGGCATCGTTTCAATGCCACGGCCTACCTGAGTAATAAGGTTGTGCAGGGTGTTGACTTTGTTTTTGGTTCATTTGTGTCTCTTTGTAGAATCCACTGTCCCGAGTACACACTTATTAACTAGGTTATAGTGTAAATGCACTGGCAGCGCTGGTCCAGGAGATGATAGCGGGCGACTGTATTTGTTCATTAGAGACGTAATTGTAGCATGTACTGCAGTTTTTAGAACTGCCATGCAGTTTAAGTAAAATTATGAAAACTGAGGCTGAATGTGATTCCAAATCAGACCATCAGTGGATCACATGCGTAAGGATATCCGTGATCAACCCCACTGTAACTGGTGTCATAAAATTATTGTACATTTATGGATTTTTACAATTATGGATTATACATTGTACAAATACAATAGCTGCTGTACATCTGGCAACACTACAGTAAATTTGACTAGCTGCTATCTACAAACAGCTGGAGTACTGTTGTTTTTGTCAGCCTGTTTTAAGTCTTAAGTCTTAAGTAAGTTTTAGTCTAGTCTTTGTGTAAAGCTGTCATTTTATTTTTTTATTAGTTTTAGTCATATTCATCCTCTTTTTTAGCCTAATCAAGTTTCAGTCAGTTTTTGTTGATAAAAACTGATGACTAGTTTTAGTCTCTTTTTAGTACACATGGAGTCAGTAGTCAGCCAGGTAGAAACTAAGAACCCACCCATGTGATCTTCTGGTTAGATTTGTTTACATTTTGCCTCATTGTATCCAGATGTGTTTAATGCTATTCTAGCCCGCTGTTGTCTCTCGAATACGTTAAAAACAGCTATACCATAGCCATAGCGTTAACGGGGGACATTTATTTTCTTTATGAATTTGTTGGCCCATATCAATCTTTTAGTGTTGTTTTTTTTTTTTTTTACACACAAACTCAAAATGTATATACAAAAGCCTGTAAAATCTTAGTTTTGACAAATTGAAATAACTGACCACAGTGCTTTTATGCCTTTTTTAATTAAAAGTAGGGTGAATATAGTAGAGGACAAAATTACCATGCAGAAAACGTGCCAAAAATAAGGTTATCGTAAAAATATTGAATAAGAAATGTGTTTATGTTTGGCAGCTGGGGAAAAGGTGGAAGCATTACATGGGTAAGGCAGGGCAGAAAAAGTTTTTTTTTTTTTTGGAAGGCTGTCCAACACATTCCCAGTGTGACCAATTTTCACAGAGTGTACATTCAATCTGAAAAAGAAAATATTTCCAACAACATAAAGTCTACAAACAGTAAAGATCTACATACATACAGTACATACCCATTGTTCTTCATAAAACATCTGTTAATCAGTTAAACAGGGATGAAACGATGAAATACATTTACACACATTCCACAATACATTAAAATAAGTTAAGTGTAAGTTATTTACAATATTCAGTTTCTTTATTAATTCTTTTTTGTTTGGCAATTTCGCTTTGGTGGAACATAAATCGAACAGGTTCTTTTTTAAGAACCTTTTCTGTCAGCTTAAAAAACAAAAGCAAAACATCAAAACACGCACATATACAGTTTTGAGAAAATAGGAATAATAACACAAAAACTTTTTTTCACTCCCAGTTAGTGCTTACATATTCCAAAGGCTGGATATGGAAGTATGGAAGTAGAGTTAATTGCATTGGATCTAATGTCTTCGGTTAAGTAGGTACCAATTAGCTACTAACTCTGCAGCCCCATGTAACTCCCATTCCAAATAACAGGCATCTGGAATGAATCTATGAAGATCTCCTTCCCTTGCTTTTTTGCCTCTGTGACCAACAATGTCTGGAAGGCATTAACAATCTGCAATTAAAATACATTTTAGAATTAAAAACACTTTTTGGCTTACCTTACTCTCTAAAAGTTTTTGAGGACCAAGGTGATCATTCAGACTATGGCCATATATTTTATATGGACTAATTTTGAACCATAAAATGTGAGGCTGTCTGCCCTCCCAAATTTTATGCACCATGGTGGTGACTAATTTTGATGACATTTTAGTTACATTAAAGCATTATTGTATTTGCCATTTATTAAAAAATTTAAGATTAATTACCCGTTTCAAGTTTTCTTTTTGGTGTTCTTGGTGTAGCTGCAGTGGTGGCTCAAGTTCTTGGGGTGGTGGCTGCTGGGGTTCCTGGGATAGCTAGAATCCTTGGTGAGGGTGATAATGGAGGGTGTGCCAATCCATTTGTGGGGGATATGGGGTGAGGGTACATTGTATGGAGACATCTGGTCTATATTGACTCTTTGTATATGTTTTCCTTTTTTTGTAACTATATCAGCACTTTTGCCATCAATGTTTTTTATAGTGAATGAACCAAGCATTGATGTTTTCATTTTCCCACCCTTCCTTTGTTCTTACCCAACATTATTCCTTAAAACTTTGTTCCCCAGATTCCGTGTCCGGGGATTGGGTCGTCGCAGCCTCCGTCTTTCGACTGCCACCCAATCCACTTTGCACCGGCCCCTTATGGTTCCTTCCGCAGGTGGTGGGCCCATGGGAGGTCGGCCCACGTCGCTCCTTCCGGCTGAGCCCAACCGGGCCCCGTGGGGAAAGACCCGGCCTTTTCCTTTAAATTTTTTCCCTTACTTAATTATTTTTTGGTGAATTCATCTGTCTTTGTTTTTGTATTGTTGAGCTGACAGAAAGTTAAAATAGATTTAATTGTACATATAAAATAAAAACAAGGCAATAATATAACCCATTTTTTACCTGATTGACTAACTCCCATACGTGGTCTGTCAATAGTCTTTTGGGTGATGCAAATCTATTTAAAAAATACATAATGCAATGGGTTACCTCTGCAGTCCCTTTTGTTTTAAGTAGGCCTCTGTCCATTTAGTAAAATCAATAATAAGACAGATGTATTACCGCCCAATTTTGGTAGTAGTATGTTTCCTAAAAAGGTCCCGGTTACCTAAAGACCAAACTATACTTAGAAAGGCATAATAGTGTGTGTGCTGGTTGCCAGCTCTTTCAATCCAGCCACCTCAATGGAGATCTAGGCCTTCTTTACTTTTAAATTGTTTCATAATTTTAGACACTCGCATATCTTGAGACATAAAGCAATCAATGACAAACTAAGCCATAGTGTGATGGCTATGGCTTAGGTTGTCAAGGTAGAGCTTAAACATCAAATAGCCTTAGGTAAAATAATAACTTACCCATTTCTTGATATCTTTTTTCATGACAAATATATTTAGCAGACGCTTTTATCCAAAGCAACTTACAAGTGAGGAAAAGCAATAGCAATAAGCAAAAACACCATACTAATACTGTGTTTGACCCCCTTTCACTTTCAGAACTGATTCTACGTGGCATTGATTCAACAAGGTGCTGAAAGCATTCTTTAGAAATGTTGGCCCATATTGATAGGATAGCATCTTGCAATTGATGAAGATTTGTGGGATGCACATCCAGGGCACGAAGCTCCCGTTCCACCACATCGCAAAGATG
Source organism: Neodontobutis hainanensis (assembly GCA_024349245.1). Lineage (NCBI taxonomy): Eukaryota > Metazoa > Chordata > Actinopteri > Gobiiformes > Odontobutidae > Neodontobutis > Neodontobutis hainanensis. Next base: position 42,799 of record JALDNG010000712.1, read on the forward strand.
CTCTATTGGGTTGAGATCTGGTGACTGTGGGGGCCATTTTATTTCAGTGAACTCATTGTCATGTTCAAGAAACCAATTTGAAATGATTCGAGCTTTGTGACATGGTGCATTATCCTGCTGGAAGCCAGAGGATGGGTACATGGTGGTCATAAAGGGTTGGACATGGTCAGAAACAATGCTCATCTAAACGATGCCCAATTGGCACTAGTGTGCCAAGAAAACATCCCCCACTCCATTACACCACCACCACCAGCCTGCACAGTGGTAACAAGGCATGATGGATCCATGTTCTCATTGTGTTTACGCCAAATTCTGACTCTACCATCTGAATGTCTCAACAGAAATTGAGACTCAGCAGATCATGCAACATTTTTGCAGTCTTTAAATGTCAAATTTTGGTGAGCTTGTGCTAATTGTAACCTCTTTTTTCCTATTTGTAGTGGAGACCAGGTGTCTTCTGCTGTTGTAGCCCATCCACCTCAAGGTTGTGCGTGTTGTGGCTTCACAAATGCTTTGCTGCATACCTCGGTTGTAACGAGTGGTTATTTCAGTCAAAGTTGCTCTTCTATCAGCTTGAATCAGTCGGCCCATTCTCCTCTAACCTCCAGCATCAACAAGACTTTTTCGCTCACAGGACTGCCGCATACTGGATGTTTTTCCCTTTTCACACCATTCTTTGTAAACCATAGAAATGGTTGTGTGTGAAAATCCCAGTAACTGAGCAGATTGTGAAATACTCAGACCGGCCCGTCTGGCACCAACATCAATGCCACGCTCAAAATTGCTTAAATCACCCTTCTTTCTCATTCTGACATTCAGTTTGGAGTTCAGGAGATTGTCTTGACCAGGACCACACCCCTAAATGCACTGAAGCATTGTCTTTCAAGAAGAAATGTATGTATAATTGCTTTTGAATGCACCACACATCAGTAAAACAACATTTACACAATTATTATTATTTTATCATATGTTTGTGGCAAAGTGGCTCAGTGGTAGAGCTGTCATCTTAGTGGGTTCGATTCCCACTCTCCCAACAGTTCATACTGTCGTTGTGTCCTTGGGCAAGACACTTAACCCTCCTTGCCTGGGCCAGTATCTTTATTCACAAATGACGTTGCATGACTTGAAAGGGGTCCAACAATGTTTTTGTCAAATCTACGAGAGACAACAGTGGGCGAGATTAGCATTAAACACATCTGGACACAATGAGGCAAAATGTAAATAACTCTAACCAGAAGACATGATCACAGGTTATTCCGGAGCACCGCAAGTAGGACTTTAGAAATTGAAATTGCAAGAAACATAAATACTGCAAAATAATAATAACGCAACAAAGAAAATGTGATACAAAACAAATTTTTTTTTGGAAAAAAGATTAAGAGTCATTTTTATTCATCAACAATCATGCATTATACATTTAATTATAGTAATCATCACATAATCAGCCTTTTTCGCTGCGCCTCGTCTCATTTTTGTCACGTGATAAAAGTTTGTTGATGACGATATTTTGTTATCATTTTTGTTGATGAAAGACTAGACATGAGACTTTTTCTGCTAATTTCATTTTACGTAATTTCAGCCTCATAAAAATTTTTATGAAAAATGATAGGTTGTTCTTTAGTAAATGGGCAAATATTAGCTTCATTACATTTAATTTATTACAGCATGTCCCTAAAGAGTCACTTTAGGAACTCACAGGCTGTAGAAAGGAGGGGTGTGAGGCAGGCAATTGTAAGCTGTGATTTCAGCAACAGATGCAACCAGAAACTACTCCCTGTGCCTTAATTTTAGTTCATAGCATTGCACAAACACTATGACACTGATTGTAGAAATTTCATAGACATTAGATTAAATTATATTGAACATTATAAACTTGTCCCTGTCTACTGGCACCATTCCTTCCCTTTTCAAACAGGCTGTAGTCAAACCCCTGCTCAAAAAACCTACTCTGGATCCTGGATGCCTAAATAATTTCCGTCCTGTCTCCAATTTACCTTTTCTATCTAAAGTCCTCAAAAGTTGTGCTAAAACAACTTACTCTATATCTATCGGAAAATGGCCTCCTCGAGCCGTTTCAGTCTGCATTTAGGGCCTGTTATTCCACTGAAACAGCTTTAGTTAAAGTAACAAATGATCTCCTCCTTCAGATGGACGAGGACTCATCGGCTCTACTGTTATTGCTGGATCTCAGTGCTGCATTTGATACGATTGATCATGCACTTCTAATCAACAGACTTAAAGATGTTTTTGGCATCTCTGGCTCTGCTCTTTCTTGGTTAGAATCCTATCTGTGTGATAGGTCTCATTTTGTCTCTTTTAATAAATCCTTCTCCTCCACGGCACCAGTGAAGTTCGGTGTGCCACAAGGGTCTGTGCTCGGTCCCATACTTTTTTCACTATATGTTACACCATTGGGACAAATCATCAGAAGTTATGGAGTGAACTTCCACTGTTATGCCGATGATACACAGCTGTATCTACTATTAAAGCGAATAATACTACTGACATCATGCGTCTAGAGGCCTGCCTCGTTTCAATTAAAACATGGATGTCTCAAAACTTGCTCCATTTGAACTCGGATAAAACAGAGCTCTTGTTAATTGGTCCTGCCAGTCATCGGCACAAGTTCAACAATCTTACTGTCTCAATCAACAACTGTGTGTTGGAGCACGGCAAAACTGCAAGGAACCTCTGTGCCATTTTTGACCCTACACTATCTCTGCAGCAGCACATTAGTGAGGTCACTAAATTGGGCTTTTTTCACTTGAGGAATATCTCAAAAATTTGCTCCTGCCTCTCTTTAGCTGACGCTGAAATTCTCATTCATGCATTTGTCACATCCAGGCTGGACTACTGTAATGCGTTATTCTCTGGACTGCCGAGGAAAAGTACTCACAGTCTACAAATGGTCCAAAATACAGCCGCCAGACTTTTAACAAAGACCAGGAAGTTTGATCACTTTACTCCGGTCCTGGCTTCATTACACTGGCTTCCTTTTCATGTTAGAGCTGATTTCAAAGTTCTCTTGTTAACATATAAAATCCTTTGTGGATGCGCCCTCTTACCTATCTGACCTTATCACCTGGTATACTCCAGCCCGTACCCTTCGCTCTCAGGACGCTGGCCTCCTTCAACTTCCTCGAATAAAGAAGAAGTCTGCTGGCTACAGAGCCTTTTCTTATAGAGCCCCATTTTTATGGAATGGGCTCCCGTGGAAGTGCGGCGATCTGACTCTAATGAGATTTTCAAAAGCAAACTCAAAACATACTTATTTCACCAAACGTATGGAGACTGATTGATCATAGGGTTAGGTTTACACTGGTTGAAGCTGTAGGTACACACTCAACCGCTCATATTATTATTACAGCTGCCTATTTTCAGTAGTATTTAGCACTTTTGTTTTTCTCCTTTCTATCTCCTCCTAGGGTGAACGCAAACCTCTGACCTGCTGGGTGATGTGTACTGCCCCCCCCCTGACTTCACTCCAGTGTGAGGACCCACAGCTCATCTTTCATCTACCTTGAGATTGGCTGAGGTCCCATCCACTTTACACACACACACACACACACACACACACACACACACACACACACACACACACACACACACACACACACACACACACACAAAGAGTGGACACTGTCAACATAAATGTTTTTTGTGAATATGTTTTGTATTTATATGTATTTTTTTCAACTGTCCTGGACACATTCTTGCACGGCCTGTCCGTCCTGGGAGTGGATCCCTCCTTCTGTGGTTCTCCCTTAGGTTTCTCTTTTTTCCCGGCTGGGTTTTTTGGGAGTTTTTCCTCACCCTGATGGAGGGTCTAAGGACAGGGGATGTTGTCTAGTGCAGTCTGTTAAGCCCTTTGAGGCGGCTGTTGTTGGGATATTTGGCTATACAAAAATAAATGTCTTGTCTTGTCTTATTAGGCTTGCCACTACTAAAACAATTGTGTCTGATTAAAATTAATGAGAGCTTCTTTGATAATGTCTTTATTTTGCATACAGTGACAGTCCTACAGTAGACAGTATAGTGTGAGTGGACTAGCTTCTGAAATTGCTGTTAGTACACGGTTCACGCTGCTGCTCAAGTACAATAGCCTCTGCTTGTTACCATGACAGTGACAGAGCAGCTCTACAATTAGCCTGACATCCCACAAAACATCAGATACAACAACTCTCTGTTGGGACTAATATGGATTCACCAAGAGCGAGAGCACACATCACACTTGGACCTTAGTGTCTGGTGTTTGTGCATAATATAAGCTGTTTTATTTCAAAGCAAAGTAGGTTATAAAGTTTCTATAGAGTGTTTTTGTTGTAAGGTGATGTGTTTTTAATCACATTAAGGTTAAAATGTTCTATATTTAAACTGCCATCACAGTTATGGTGTAATAATTGCTGGAACCAGTTAATTTGTTCAACAAACAAATGGACAGGCATTTTATGGTGGTTAAAACTTTATAAGAACTTTTAGTTTTCAGTTAGGTTCGGACTGAGTGATATTTTTTGGCTAGCTGTTTGATCTGAACCATTACTGGTTGGTCCTTTCACACATTCAAAGAAAAGAATGTTCAAGTCTGATTAGTTAGACGCTAGCAAAATTAATCTTGTTGGTCCAGAGGCAGTTTCCCTGCTTATGTTACTGCCCCTTAATTCTGACTGGTTGTGTGTTTATGCAATTTTAACCAGAGGTAATTTAATCTGCATTTATATGTAGCGGCTCCTGGAAATTAAACTCAGGTCCTTAGGGACCGGACTTATTTATTGTATAGAGAAAGAATTAGGATGGCTTGGCAGACTAAGGCCCAATCCCAGTTCTCTCATTTAGCCCGACCCTTGGCCCTCTAAAGGAGAGGGTAAGGAGTAGTATGGCGGTATTTAGCTGTCTTTATTATGAGAGCACACTCACAAAATAAAAGAGCAAAGGGAAGAACTGGAGAGCACAAAAACAGAAACTGAGAGCTCAGGAATGATCTTGTAATGAGAAAAGCTTTTATTACGAGAGTATAAATTGTAATTGAGTGCACACTTTGAAGTCAGATCACTTTGAGGACATAATAAATGTATTTGTGTAAACCAACAGTTGTGTGATTATAGTTTGTTGTTGGAGTTATAGTCTTAATGTAGTAGTTGAATTCTTGTTATGTAGATATACTTCTGACGGATATTTTTTGTATCGGCTAGTTTATTATTACTTATGCAAAAACAAAATCAAACTCGTATCAGATTTTTTTTATTTACATTAAATATTAACTTTTAGTACAAACATCAAACAGTAATCCTCAGGGATAATAAAGCACAAGCACTTCTTGAATGAAAGTAGTAAAAGTCTATGTGATCAAGACATTTGGCAGTGCAGTAATTTACAATATTATGTAAAAAACAACAACAAAACAACTTGTACATTACTATCTTGTTTTCCAGGAGGTCACATTTTATAATGCTGGTTAACTGAGAGTTTGATCAGACGTGACATGGCTCTCTGGCTTGGTGATGGAGCCATACAACACAAAAGCAAGAAGTACAAACAATCCTTCCTCTAACATCTGTAGCCCTTTCAAATCAACAAACCTAACAATTTCAGGTGTTATTTTGGTTCTTATCTAACATTGTTCTTTTATGTCCTATGCAACATTTTATACTCTTTTAGCTTCTATCTTGCTGTTTGTTATTTATTTATTTATTTATTCATCCATTAAACATCACTTGTTGTATTTGCACAAGTATTTCTGCAAATAACAGACGTGTTGAAGTTGAGCAGCACTAATGAACTGTACTGTACAATTTAAATGGATGAAGACACTGTACTTTTTGTCTTTTATTGAATGTATGTAATGCAGCTCTGTGTAGCTTCTTGTGTGAGAATGGTCTGACTTATCCCCTCCTCAATGAAGGACTTTTGCATTGGCCCTTACGCCTCCCTCACTCTGGGCAGGACAGGTGTTTGGTGGCACCAAAACAGCTTTTTTCCAACTCTTTAAATTCACCTCTTTAATCAACGTCCCTGCTCACAGACATAAGACACAACCAGCACAAAAACCAAATGGACTGTTTGTTTATAGCGTATCAATTTAAATTGACGGACAGACAGACAGCAGTGTTCTACAAAGTTCTGCAAAGTTCTGCAAAGTTCTGCAAATACAAGACTGACCTGTTGATGTGATGCAAACGTTAGCAAAAAAATATTTTTCAGAAACTTTCCAAGTAGAAAACCGATTGGTGCATTAACAAGTTCAAGATTAAAGTAACATAAAACAGGACTGATATAATTTGAAATCTTTATTTTTGCCCAAATTACCAGCCTCGGTGCCGATGAACACACTACATGCTTGAATTTTCTCTTACACCTTTCGTTCAAGTGTGGTCCTCAAAAATGTCTGTTTGATGACATATATATGTATATATATATATATATATATATATGTATATATGTATATATATATATATATATATATATACATATATATACACACATATATATATATATATATATACATATATACGCATATATATATACACATATATACACATATATATACACATACATATATACACACATATATACACACACATATATATATACATATATACATACATATATATATATATGTATATATATGTATGTATACATATATACATACATATATATACACATACATATATACACATATATACACATATATATACACACACATATATATATATATATACATATATACATACATATATATATATGTATATATATGTATGTATACATATATACATACATATATATACACATACACATATACATATATATACACATACACATATATATATATATATAGCTGGAACACCACTGGAGGGAAGGGTGTGTTAAGTGTCTTGCCCAAGGACACAACAACAGTATGAACTGTGGGGATAGTGGGAGGAAACCGCCAACCTTCTATATAGGTTATAGGACAACATCTTTAGCACTGAGCCACTGAGCCCCCTTTTACATTTAGGCCTAACAAAAGACAAAAATGTCGTACTTTTAGACTCTAAAACTATAGGCCACTTTGTTTTTAAACTTAGACTTTAAATCAAATGTTTTATGGATTTGGTTGCAGAAGGCCAAGTTTAAACGGGGCGCCATTGGGGGTTTTTGCCCCCTGACCCTCCACATTGATTCCCTTTAGTAGGTGCACCTCCACATGGTGGTATTTAGCATTTATGCTTTTACTAAATGCCAAATAAAACCATGTGGAGGTGCTGGATTTATGCACATACCATTTTAAAACCGAGTTCTGCCAAACAAGATTAGCATATAGCTCTCTGAAGTCACAAAACCTACACAAACATTGTCTTTGTAGCCACAGTCATTATTCAAATAGTAGTAAAAACAACTCACCAGCACAGGGCCTTTAGCAGAAATGAAGTCATCTGTGGTGAACACACATTAGACATTAGATTTTCTTTTTAAGTAAGTCTAAACTGTGACTATAATTCCATTTGGAGGACAGTGAATATGAAAAGAGCACTAATCACAGGACTACCTTACTGTGCAGAAATATAGATGCATCACTAACTGCCTTTTGGGATCATTTAACCAACATTATGATCCAAGAGAGTAGATAAAAACTGACACTCTTCCCATCTCTCATCAGAGTAAAAAACACGATGTGGAACAGGTTGTTTTAAATTATACCCATGATGCCGCTCACTGTCAGATCATAATATCATTTTATACCTCTTGCAGCGTACACTGACTCTGGAGGGACCATAAATTACCGGCCGATGTCTGCTTGCATTTCCTATTCCCTTGTATCCAATAACAGCTCTGTCTGGTGCAGTTTGGCTAATAAATCTTTATGGCTTGTTAAAAGTCACACGGGGAGCCAGTTTGACGGACAGAGGCTTTTATCAACTGCTAAGTGCATTGAAGTCTACATTTGATAAGATGTGCTTATGCAGTGTTCTATACTGACTTTTCTCAGTCCATGGTTGTTGCTTTAAGTTCTGGGCTGACTGTGGCCGGCTGGACACCAAAAGGCCACTACAAAGGATGGACAGGTTCTGCTCGTACCAGAAATTAAAGGTTTCTGGTGATTATAGCTTATCCTAATAACGTTTATGTGAACTCTTAGGTCATGTTAGTTAAAAGTGTCAAAACTAATGCAATATGGACTTGTTAAGCTCAGTTGTGAATACACCAACTAGAGCTATTCAGTCGAGCTTAAACAAGTGAAGGTCTGAAGGGCTACTGGTTATTATGGACGTGGCTGGTGCTTGGCATCAGAACCAGTGTTGGATTACTCGCAATGGCAACAGATGCTGACGTTCCAGGGAGCAGTAGGAAGACTTCTGTGAAGATTACAATGACTCGACAGTCAATGACTTTGACCGCAAATGGGTCTGGTACAACGGGAAAAGAAAACAAAATGGTTTTGTCAGTTTTTATTAAATAAGTAATTGATCTTTTTCAGTTGTTGCCAACCTATGCAGATTAAACAGGAATTATACTGTCTATTTAGCTGGCATGATGTGTTTTTCATAGCATCTGATTTTTTTATATGCTAAACCCACAAGCTTGTGGACTCTATTTTATTTGAAACAACCTTCAGACCTATTTCCACTAGGTTTCTTAATTGACAATATTAATTCCCTGCTACCATAGCTGTTCATATGCTCGAAAAAGGAGGAGTGTGTGGTGGGGAAAAGTAATCTACACTTCGCCAGATGTCATCAAAACAGCCAAAAACTACCTTTTGTCCAGGATATACTAGGGGTAAAGCAACTTATTATTAACTGACTTTAGTTGTCACTGAGTTACTTTCAAATGAACCATTTCAGGATCTGTTTACCTGTACTAGCTATTGATTAGCCAAAATCTCAAGAAGTGAAAAAAAGAAGGTATTGTGAAAGTTGCACTTAGTTCATCTTTCTGATCATACACATATCAGAATTTTTTCTTCTTTTAACTTCTTTTTTGACTCTTTAGCTAAGACGCACTTTCTCAAGGCTGCTGTCCACAAATCTAGTTTTATTCGCCCGGCAGACTGGCATTGTCAGTGACTTTTGTCCTCCTTCACGCTAACAGGAATTCTCACATGGCACGGCTTGTGGGTTGCTTACTCCCTGCTGGACGTCCTACAGTTGACCCTGCTGTACTCCACAAGTATTGATCAGCTCTGAGTCCATGTGTTCCTCTATCAAAACCTTCCTCTAAACTGGTGTTCATTTGAGTTAGTGATGGGCAATCCGGCTCTTTTTCATGAGCCGGCTCATTTAACTCAGCTCACTTAAAAAAGCCGGGCTCTTTTGGCTCACAAACAGCTTTTTAAATAATTAATGATTTAACTATAACGTTGACTGTGACACGTGTGAAAACAATTCTAATTAAATTATTAAATAAAATCATAATAACAATGTTAATTTGTTATATTAAAAAAGAGTGCTATTAAACTTTTGCATTTAAACATTTTTGCCAATGGAATATTAATTTGGCCTTTTTTCAAGACATATAAAGACATATGGAACACTTAGCACTTTTTAGAATTCTGGGGGTCATCATGTACTCGGACTTAAATTTCCACAGTCACATTAAATCATTTATATTAGCATTTTATAACAATAAAAACAATTAAGGAATATTGTCTAATCCAGATTAGAAGATATTTAGGGTTTGTCCCCTTCATTTAGTTCAAAACATCTGAATCGAACTGTAATAGAGTTCAGTAGGAACCAAACCAAAGGCCACGTTTTAGAGGGTCTCGGAGCATGTTTTCCTTTATTGCTCTGCCTACACTCCTCTGTAATGACCAATGAAAGTGTTTTATCTGCACTACAGTTTATGTTTCTAATTGTTAACATCTTGTCTATGTACTTGTAGTTTGAATCACCAATGGGAACAAATTGTGCTGTACAATTAAACTGGCCTTGGTGTTAAAAGAAGAGGTTTGCAATTATCATGGGAGTGAATGCAATACAATCTGATATTTTTTGTCGTGACATCCAAAGAATAAAGCTACAATTACTTATTTTAATAGCATTCTCAGATGAAGATGTAATAAAGCATCATTTGGTCAGCGGTCCTTTTTTTGTCTTAAGGTAAAGGCACCTGACAATGTATAAGACACCTGAGCCATCCCTCACATCCACAGCAACAGTGGAACAACAGGTCCTTAAATTGTAATTTATTTATAAATTGTTTATTTATTTTTGAATAAAAAATATTTTTGAAATGAAGGGACACATTTACTATGTGAAAATTTCCAATTGTGTGACAGGAAATGAGCATTTAGTAAAAATAGTTTTTCTTAACTGTGCGGGGCTCATGCTTTAATTTGAGCATTAAACTTTGTCACTAGTGGCTCATTTTGTGAGCTGCAGACCTTAAAACCACCAGTGTGCTTTTTGAATATGCTTAATTGAGTAAATCAGTGAAGAGTAGTTTTAGCTGCAAAACATTAAAGATAAAAAAAAATTGCCTTTTTTTTTTTAACTGCTGCTAAACATTTGTTCATCTGTACCTAAGACCAATCCAATGGATAAATTCTTGAATTTGAAAATTATAATAATATTGTGCCATGAAGCAAACTGTGTTTTAGAGACAGTTGGAACAGAACCCCAAAGGCAGTGGTAACATGCAGACTCCACATAACTTTGTACAATGAGTTCATAACAAAAATGTGGGTCTGGTCTTTCTCTGGGTCAAAGAGACAGAAATACAGAGTGCATTAATAACTGAGCAGAGAGATCCACTGTCCCTGTCCTGTCCTCTTACTCATGCTCTAAGGTCGAAACGTCCAAAGCACTTTGAGTTAACAGGAAAAAGAGAATTCGCCTCTTACTGTATTTTCACTGTCTGGATCAGAATAGCTATTTGAGAGAGAGTATGTCTAAATTTCAGAAAAATCCCAATCACACTTTATAAATGGTGTGAAGGTGTCGGTGTGACTTAATGTACTTACAGATACAGTAGATTGGCTGTATGGGGTTGGTATGTGGCCTACTTTCCCTCCTTTTCCAAAGACAATTCCGCTTAACACAGTGAGCTCAAATTGTCCTTCTAAAAAGTAGATAATGTTCAAAACCAATATATTACTTCCAAGGTTGGTAGTTGTCTGAAAACAGTGCAGTTTCATACAGAAGAAGGGGAACAAACCGATATGTTTATACATGTAAACATTTTGGCCACTGGAGCTAAGGCTACATGCTAAAAGTGCTGAAGGCTTAGGACTATGTTTCCTGGACTTATATGGGATGCTACAAAAGTTTGTGTTGTCTGTGTTTTTTTTATTTTTGCTAGGGGAAATGTGGGAAAAAATGTCTTTGTGTCTGTAAGATTCCCGGGCCACAGAAGCATGCAGTACATCAAAGAAGAGCATGTATTATATAATATTCTGACATGCTTTTCTATTTATTGAATGATTAAGCCCAGAACTGTGCGTGTACTTTAGCAATCTATTGACTTTTTTTTTATTTAATTAGCTCTAACCACCACCACTGTCATTCATTGCATTCGTTTTCATTTCACCTTCCACAGTTTGTATCAAAAGCAGCTCTTGAAGCAGCGGGCACTGATCCCACCATTGTTTCTTTAAGCATCATGTTCGGAGTAAACACACTACATGTCGAGTCGGCAGGATGGGAGTCGGGATCATTTGTGCACACCTGTGGCTCAGCCCTTCATCAGCCACCCCTGCCGCCGCTGCCGGGCTCCCCAGCTGCTCCTCGTTACCCCATCACTCAGCCTCTATGGAGTGTGCTTTCTCTCCTCACACTGCAATGCAAATGGAGGCGACAAAATGCAGGTGAAATACAGGAGAAACTCAAGAGGCTCCAGCTGAACAAAATAATAGTGTTGTGAGCCATAGAGGATAGTTTGAGCATAATCAACATATGTTCAGTCAAAAAGGAACTGGCATTATTTTCCACAATGTTATCATTCCTCTATTCTTTCTTTATTGATGAAGTGAATTCTGAGAAGTGTTTAATTATGCCATTTATGCAAGAATTTAGCTATAGTGCACTATTATATCTATTACTAGAATCACACAGGAACAAAACACTAAGTATGTTTGATATAGGCCTAAACGAGAGTGACATAAAGCAAGGTTTAAAATCAGCTCTGATTACAGTTTAGTAGTTTAACTAGACAAAAGTGGCTATGTTCGGTTTACTGAGGTGGAACAGGTGCTTCACGCACTTTATTTGCCCAAGGACTCATTAGCAACATCAGTAAAGACCCAGACAGAAGCAGGAAGAGTCAGGACATGGCTGTGGTGTGGGATATATTAGGTTAGGTTACCTAGATAAGGTAAGAGAATATCTGGCTTTATTTAAGTACTCATTTCTAAGTTGATATATTATGTAAACTATTTAAAATGATGTATACATGAACAAAACTTGATATTTGGGTATTTGCAAGTTTCTGGCCATTGTTTCCTCTGTGTGTTCAGGTTACTGTTTAGACCGTCACATACTCCGGTTTCAAACTGATGATTTACAAAAATAGCACAAGGATCAGTAAAGCTGTTTTCACGAACATGAACGTATATATGTGTGTGAGTGTGTGTGTGTGTGTGTGTGTGTGTGTGTGTGTGTGTGTGTGTGTGTGTGTGTGTGCATATTATATATACAAGTAAAAACTTGTTGTATATATGACAAATTTGTTGGTGGCAACCTCTTCGAATCTTTTGAAACATACTTCTTTGAGGGCCTTCTGTTGTTTCTTCTCTCTTGTTTCGACTCCTGCTTTCGCCTGAAGGCTGCTCTCTGTCAACCTTGAAGAGAAATTATGTGTTTCTGCTGTGAACTGCTTTGCCATAATTCAAATTAAAGTTGGGCCATTTTCTATTGTACATGCTTTCTAATGTCTACTGTGTAATCAGCAACATTCTTAGTACATTTGAAAGCAAGTACTAGAATACATTGACTCTGAGTACTTTTCTCCCTCTCTAGCTATACTTTTACTGCAGAACAGCTATAACTATAGTGTAGCAATCGTTGACTTCAACAAAACCTGTAGTTCAAGTGGCACACATTCCTTCCCTGCAGCAAGACATGACATTGTGTGATTCTAAAAAAGCAGTAGAGGCACTTGCGCTCTCTCGTGCTTTAGCATATCATTAAACAACTTATGCTGATTGTGTGAGTGAGAGCAAAAGTTGCCATCTGGCTGCGTTCGTGCTAAAGCCTCTCTCGCAGGTAGGAGTCTGATAATGAAGGGAACAACAGAGCAGTGCAGCATTCCCCGGGAAAAAATCTCAATGAGCTAATGAACTCGGGATGCTGGAGACTTTTGACTCACAACGACTCTGCCTTTCTGAGAGCTAGCCATGCTGAACATCTTTAATCCCCCCCCACCGCATGCAGTAAGTTGGTCTCTTTGTGAAGAGCTTCAGTGATGAGAGTTGGGTTCAAACAGCTTTGGCTAATTCTAAAACCCACCACATCTAATGTAATCAGTGCTCTTCCTCTTCTCATAAAATTATTTTACAGAACATTTTATGACACTATTTTACCGATGTGGTGACTTTAAGCCCCTAACATTGGGTCTGGACAGAAAAGAAAAGAAAATTTAAACTATTTCAAAAATACAGAAAGAAATCTTTGAAAGAATGTATTTGGCTATTTGACAAAAAAAATCTGCCTTTAAAACTTGAAAAGCACTAAATACAATATGAGAAATAATAAATACAATATGCTAAGAATAAAGTGTAGAGCAAAAATGCAATGTTTTGATTCACGAAGTGAGAGTTGCACAATGCTGACTCTAAAACCAGACACCTCTGCAGCTAATGTACACTAGCCTGTTTTTCAAAAAGAGTTTAAAGATCAGCAATAATAATTGTAGCAACTTTAAGGGTTAAAATAAAATATTTTTTTTATTATTAATTAATATTTCCAGAACATTTTAATTCATTGGTAAAACCACTCCTTATTTCCAGTTTTTCAGTAATTTGTGGGAACACTGAATAATTAATTGAACATCATTTGCAGCTGTCTAAACAGAGCTTGGTTTTAGTTGATGCTAAACGGTACAGTTCGGGAAAATAAACGCAATTCTAATTTGAAATGTCTCCCCGAAGTGCTCCTCGCTTTTCTCTTTGCTCTCCAAGAAATCTATGCAAATGGCAGCGTTTAGGTTCCCTGCACCAAGAGGAGCTGGTGGAAGATCCCCGAGAGGGCGGCGAGTCTTAAGCAAGTCGGCTTTATTCCTTCTTCAAAGCCAGTCCCTGAGCTGCAGTGCATCGGCTGCATGCACGCTCGGCTTGTTTGGGGGGCACACATGTAAGTAAGGCTTCTGAACTGTGTCACGGATCAGGCTGGACAGTGGCCTGGGTCCAGCAGCAATTCAGATTATTATTTTTTTTATAAATTATAAATATTTTATGTTCAATCAAAATAGAAGTTTGTGAGGGAAGCTGGGTGGATCCTGAAAGACTATATGGCTGCACATCTATAAATCCAAGTGTAAAAAAAATACAGTATAAGCATGTTTTTTGCTCATTTCAAATCATGAAATGAAGCTAAAATTAAGAGATTAAAAGTCATATTATTGAAACAGCATTGGGTGACCTGTGACTCCCTTCAAACTGTACAGTCATTAGCGGGTTAGTTTCATGAATAAATGCTCTGCTCTGCAACCCTGATTTCTAAATTCATAAATTTATTTTCTAAACAAAACAGACTGAAAAGCAACCTTTAGCTTAGTAAACTCGACAATAGAGTTTTAGTCAGACAATGACAAGAACAAAGGCCAGATTTACCAGGGCAAAGCATGATTACAAAACCAGTTTGTGGTGCAAACAAATGGCCCTATCATATCAGCGGTGCAGCACTGTCTACTGCAGGAAAGGCATAGACACGGGTGATTTTGAGACTGGACTTGCTGTCTTTCCTAAAGTTTGAAACTAGGAAAAGCCCATTGAATGAATGAATGAATGAATGCCCATTTTTCACTCAGTATGTAGCATGTTTCAATCAAAGTGAGGTTATAAAGGACCCTAAAATACCTCTCTGAATGCTCAGTTAACACTTTAACTGAAAGGAGCCCTTCATTATTCTGACCCCATTACCACTTAGGGGGGGTCACATTGAGGTTTTTAACAGGTTGCACTCATTTGTAAGTAAGAGTCTGACCCTCAGCATGAAGACTCCCAGGGTGAGAACGAATGGCGCACAAAGGTAGGTTGTTATTGGGCAATATCCTTAGTAACTCTGTTCAAAATACTCTTAATGCATTTAAAAAGTTTTTTCCTGCTTTACAATTCTTTATGTTTTTTATTTTTTTACACAAATTACTATCAATGTATGAACCACCTTCTTGGCCCAAATGTTTTTTTTTGTGGAGTGAGATAACCCAGTCTGTCCTCATGTATGCAAGGAGCTAAAACTAAATCTTTGTGTTTTAAATGAAATGAGGCTTCTTGGATGCAGGATAAGGCTTGCTTGTTGCAGTCCATTTTAGGAACATTGCAATGTTATTAGGTTTCTGATGTTGGTTTGTGCATCAATTAAACTCCCACCTTTCTTTCCGCTGCACATCTTTTAGTTACCCTAATGACACAGGACAAGGAACAGTAGTTAGGAAAGGATTTTGGAAGAATTCAGCTTAAGCCAAAATTTTCAATCACACAACTTTCCCATCCAATTAAATGATGGTCTATGTCCATGAACTATGATCAGGATTTAATCATTTAGACTCTTTTTCCATAGTTACGTCAAAGGGCATATTAATTGTCTATATCTTCAAGGCACTTTCATACCAATCCCGGGGCAGATGAATGACAGAAATAACACATGAACGTGATTGGAGCCAGTTTACATAAACCGTCTCCTGCATTTTCACAAAGGTGTGTATGATGTAACTTGACTGACACTTTAAATGGTCTATTTTCCACGACCGCTTCTGATGAAATGCCTCACCAAGACAATGACGTGAACGCCCCAGAATGCTAACTGCTCAATGTACCTCCGACTTTTCATAATGGTCTTTGGTGGAAAGTACATTCACCCGAGTGCTTTTAGTCCGTCTGTTCGTGAAAATGGCCCAGGTTCATTCGACCTTGAAAAATAAATTGCAGTTTCATCTTCATTACTGTCTTTGGCCCACCATATCCTTCAGTGGTGCACTGATCACAGGCCAGTGTCCACAATGAAAAGTGGTTATTCAAAGTTTGTAAAAATAAATGTTTTAAAAGATTTAGGCAGTGTGTATGTATTGTTGCTAAAAGATGTCTATTAGAAGTGGATTTAAAAAAAATGGATGTTACATGAGGGCAATAGTAGCACTTATTATTAAGGCTGAGTTGAATAGATCCACAGAGACATGATGCAAACAGTACTTAAAATGCAGTAATATGAGGCCACATATCTAATCAGAATGCTAGTGATGAGATACTGCAATGAGAATATGAACTCCATTCTGCACTATTTACAAATGTCTAATTGATAAATGTCAAATTATTGTGAATCAAATTACACTGAAAACTTTAGAAAACAAATGCATCTGAGTAATGTCAGTTTCAATTGACAAAAGGCAAGGAAACATAACATTATAATATGATTTTATATTTATTTTTCTTAGTGAAAGCACCATCTGAACATAGATTGTCCTTAAAAATGTTTTCCTTAAGCACCAAGGGCTTTTTGAAAGCATCTTTAAATATCTTTAGTTACTTAATGTGGTTCTCCTGAAAGAGTTTATACAAAGGATCCCCCAATTGTTAAAGAACAGCGTAATACTTTCTGTAGGATGCGAACAGTCGAAGTCAAACTGCTATTTTTTGCAGTAACACAAGACTTGGGGTCACGTTGTAGTTTTTAACTAGTTTTTAAGTTGCACTCATACAAAACAAGAAGTTGTATGTAAAAGTCTGACTCTGTTCAAAATATTCTTAATGCATTTAAAAAGTGTTTTCCTGAAATACAGTGTTTTTCAACGCTTTTAACCCATTTAATCCTACCGGTCACAATTGTGACCGATCATAAAACACACTTTTTCACACACTTTTCCATGAAAATTTCTAAAAATTATGATTGATTGTTTCAAAGGGATACCAATGACACATGATTTGGATATTTTTGTGTCTGGGAAAAATTTGGGATTAAATGGGTTAATGCTTTTACTTTAACAACAGGTATTGTGTATAAACAAATTTGTGTTGCAAATAGAACCTGTAGATAGATTTGTTACATTAATATGACACAGTCAAAGCAGTATGTCGCAGGCCATCTTCTGTTGAACAACTGTGGCATTGTTCTTTTTTAATTCTGTCATAATATGCAATGCACAACCACTGCCTTAAAGCCACATTTTTGCCAAGACTAATAATCAGCGACATTGTGACAGGGCCTTAACATAGCATTAACATTAAAGGTACTATGTTCAGCTTTAGGCAAAAAAGCTTTTTATATATATTCATAAACCCACCTCAAAGAAATGAGTAAATTGGCACAGTTTCTGTTCACCAGGGTTTCCTGAATTAGCCGGTATGCAACATTTTATTTGAACATTTCTGCCAAAAATCTGTGAATGTGACGTTTTGCGTGCTCATGCTACTTGATGTATGTAAACAGCACAGCAACTAGATGAACCGGTGAAGTGTTAGTTGAGATGGACCAGAAACCACAAACATTCACCACTCAATGCTAAATATACTATAAAGCTATAAATAATTGTGGTTTGATTTGTGATAAATTAGTTGAGAAGTCTTTTCAAATTACGTGAATGGATTTTCAAAGCAGCGCTTTCTGAGGGCTTTCTGAGGGCCTTGCACAAAACACTACATCTGTGGTAATAATATTTGTAATAATGCCTGTTTACGTTCCAATTATTCTCATTGTGGTGTACATATTATGGAAATGCCACCCATAAGACATTCATAAGCCAGTTTATAAGACATGAACAAGGAGTATTTGCACTTGAGCGTCTGCTTGTGGTGCATTCTCTGACGGTTGTTGACGTTCGTGTACGAGCTTGGTCAACAAAAACGAGTAAGCAGGCTACAACTGCCACTAACAACCTCGCTCGTGTTTAGAAAGTTACATTTACATTTATTTATTTAGCCAACGCTTTTATCCAAAGCGACTTACATTGTTCTACAGTAATTACCAGTGTTACAGCTGACTACTGGAGGCAAGGTGGGTTAAGTGTCTTGCCCAAGGACACAACAACAGTATGAACTGTGGGGAGAGTGGGAATCAAACCGCCTACCTTCCGGTTGAAAGACGACTGCTCTACCCACTGAGCTACTGTCGTCCCAAAGTTCTTAAATCTACTCTGGCTTCCTCCCACTGTTCAAAGAACATTCACTAGGGATATAAAGTATCCCAAGTGAATTAATGTTAGAGAATTGTCTGTCAGTGTCGGTCTCTAAATGTCAGCCCTGCGACTTACACCGGGGGGTACATTGTCCATGGTGTACCCTGGCTAAGGGGATGGGCTCCAGTCACCCGACCCTAAGCAGAAGAAAATGAATGAATGAATGGCCTGGTCATAGGTAGTTACTGTCATGTGGTTCGTCCAGGTTTTTATCTAAAGTAACATGCTTTCTGTGGATCCCCTGGGGGTTGCTCTGTGTAATAGACTGGAGAATCTTGTATTTAAAATTAGAAAAATCTTTATTATTGTGTTCTGCGCTGGAATTAGCCATCAAGCTAGGTGCTCATTTTGGCAAATCATCAGTAGCCTACTCTTTCCTGAGGAGGCACCGGGCCTGGCCGTTGCTGGTCAGCTATAGGCTACTTGCAATTCCTCCAAAAGGAATACTATTTCAGTCAAAAAATTAATAAATGCCTTTACAAGATTCTTCTAAAATGGTCAGAGGGAGGCTCCATAAACACATCCTACTCCATTGCTGGCATGCTAGTGCTCAGGATCGTTCTGTGTAAGAGACCTTTGGGTAAGTAAGGTTAGAAAACATTGTGCTGTTAAGGTGATCAATTG
Source organism: Neodontobutis hainanensis (assembly GCA_024349245.1). NCBI lineage: Eukaryota > Metazoa > Chordata > Actinopteri > Gobiiformes > Odontobutidae > Neodontobutis > Neodontobutis hainanensis. The sequence continues at coordinate 61,723 of JALDNG010000712.1, forward strand.
CTACTGAAAACATAGTTTTGAATGATGTGTTCACTGTTATACAACATTTTACAAAATGCCCTTTTACGGTCACAAGCAAAAATGTATTGCCTCTGGAACTTTCAATTGTTTCCTGAACAATTGGTTAAGTGCCATTAACAAATACTTAAAACAATGTTAATAACTTGCGCCTATGTGTGAAGTCCACAGCAGTAACCAGTCTATACCTTGGGTTAACAGTTTACCTCACGCTTACTATTGTCGCAAGATTTATAAATTCACATACTCACAAAAATTCATCTTGTCCTGCTTTGACAAATTGTCAGTGTCCCATCCAACAGTGACTCAGCCAATGATGTGCCAGTACATACAGGTATGGGCTTGTTTTAGATTTGAAGATGCAGTCACCATTTTACCGTTACAAAGGTAAATGACACGGAATGGATAAAAATGTGGTTACTCACAGATGATAAATACAGCTCGGTGGATTGACGGAGCTGCTTGAAAAATAGAACTCTTTTGATGGCGGAGCGTGGCGTCAAGACATTCCTCGGACACATCTGAGACGTGTCTGAGACAAATAAATTGTCAGACTGACTAAAATAGTAAGCAGTTTACAGTCGGGTGATGCGACACAACCGAAACATAACGCTGTTTTTTTGGGATGTATATTGGGGGTAAGACACAGATAGCGTAGCAAGCCAGGCAAGTCATCAGTGTCATAATATGATGCATGTGACATCTATAAATAATAATTGATCTAAAATAGCCTTTTATTCTTTAGCTTGTTTCTACTGCT
>JALDNG010000712.1:67500-93436 GCA_024349245.1 Neodontobutis hainanensis
TGTCTGCTATTGTTCCTTCTGGTAGTGAGACCCCTTCTGTGTGGACTACCTTCCCTCTCTTTGTCACCATTCGACTACACTTCTCAAGCCCAAATGACATCCCAATGTCAGAGCTGTAGATCCTGGTGGTGTGGATCAGTGAGTCGATGTCCCGCTCGCTCTTAGCGTATAGCTTGATGTCATCCATGTAGAGGAGGTGACTGATGGTGGCCCCATTCCTGAGTTGGTATCCATAGCCAGTCTTGTTGATTATTTGGCTGAGGGGGTTCAGACCTATGCAGAACAGCAGTGGGGACAGAGCATCTCCTTGGTATATGCCACATTTGATGGATACTTGTGCAAGTGGCTTGCCATTGGCCTCAAGGGTGGTTTTCCATAGCCTCATTGAGTTTGCAATGAAGTGTCTTAGAGTCCTGTTGATGGTGTACATATCCAAGCCATTCAGTGATCCATGTGTGTGGCATTGAGTCATATGCTTTCTTGTAATCAATCCAGGCAGTGCACAGGTTGGTGTGTCGGGTTCTGCAGTCTTGGGTGACTGTTCTGTCAACCAGGAGTTGGTGTTTGGCTCCTCTGGTTTCTTTGCCGATGCCCTTCTGTGCTTTGCTCATGTATTGATCCATGTGCCCACTTATCTTAGCCGCGATGATGCCTGACATGAGCTTCCATGTTGTGGAGAGACAGGTTATTGGCCGATAGTTGGATGGGACTGCACCCTTTGTGGGATCCTTCAGGATCGTACGCCCTTGATAAGCCATTCAGGGTGCGTCCCATCCCTTTACACACACACACACACACACACACACACACACACACACACACACACACACACACACACACACACACACACACACACACACACACACACACACACACACACACACACACACACACACGGCCATAATCTGACATTCATATCATGTGTATGTTCATTAATATGTACTGTCCCTACAATAAATAAATAAATAACTAGTGGGAGTGCGGTGGGGCTTTTTGCATACATAAATATATTTGCCAAAAATTTTAATTTTGATTACCTATTGAGTTATGCAAAATAGCCGGAGCGAAGACTTTTCTATGTTGGGTCCCCATTATTTATAGATCTATTGTGTAGTTTTTCCCATTTGCCTTTATTCCAGCAAGCCATTTCCCTCTATACCGACTGTATTTACATCTATGTAAATTGACTCTTTTGTCTGCAGGGTTCAATTTGGAGCAGCGGGAAAAAGGGGCACTTGGTTTGTTCAAAGTTGAAAAGAATAAAATTGTGGCTCAAATAAAAATAAAACTGAAAAGCAAGAAAAAGATTGGAGTAACTTTTAATGACTGGGGCTGTGTTTGAGGTTCGAGTCAGGGTGGCTAACAAAACACAGTCTAAAGGAAATGAAGTTATGTTCCCGAGGATTAAGCTGACAGATAGCAAAGGTAAAGACGGCCTCCCTTTCCAATCTGTCGCTGATATCACCTTCGATCAGGATGAAGGCAGTAGGAGTCAAATCCCACACTGCCACTCAAGATAAAAGAGATTCTGCTGTCTGAGTGGAGGAGAATACGGTTGAGAAGAGGCTGGAATAAAACCGTAGTGTGTGAAAAGAGGAGCACCACGTAACAGCACAGGTGTCAAGATGGAGGAAGAGGTTTTACTCGCACTGAATTTGGTTGGAAAGTTGTGATGTATCTGCCTTGATGTAGCAGTGACAATAAAAAACAGTGGATAAAAATGAGGATGGCTAACTTGCTCACATGTTCATTAAAGCCACAATCAAAGCTCAATTAGACCATTTAACTAGGACTATTCTCCGTCTACAACTCTTAAGGAAAATGCTGCATTCAAAAGTAGGCCCTGGTGTTTCATAACATTCCAGTGAACCCCTGTTTTGTGACATACTAGGCAAAGTTTATGTGTGACTAAATGCAGTTATCGGCCAACAACATCATGCATACCACTGTATAGTCTATGACCTTTTTTGGGAAATATCTGTTTGCAAATGTCCAAATTGCAATTCTATCCATGATTATCTGTCCTGGCAAAAAGTATTATTTTGATGTGGTTAAAAACATAGCATTGACTACAGTGTTTACTTTTAACTACAACAACCCCCCTCTACACCAACAGTAAATAAGCAGATTATGAAACCAGTTTTGACATGCGCTTATTTGTTCAGTTACTTACAGAAACATGCTTTAACCTCTAACTGAATAGCTTTTCTGCATTTTACAGCTAGCACAACAGAAGAAAAGATTGTAGCTTTGAGTGAGTAAACATCATTCAGCACTGCCAGTGTTAATGCAGCTATCCTCGGATTTACACAACACTTATCATTTGATTAACAATAGCCATAATGGTCAAGTGGTGCGGCACTTTCCGAGGCAGCGAGCTGGAGTACGTGGAGTGAAAGAGGTTACATACGCACTCATTGTTATGTGTAGAGCTTCATTTTGATGGAAAGACTCGGTGATAGGCCAGCGCTGTTCAATAGCAGTGCCGCTCTTCAAACACGCTCCGCCTGACTGCTCGTGTTCAAATCAGCGTGCCATGCTTATGTGGCCTGGCAGTGCGCTTTCCAGCTCGCCATGCAATTGATTTTCCTAAGTCTCTATCTGGTCCTCATTTCTGCCGGCCGTTTGAACCAGAACTTTAAGCTGGACAGACAGATTTGAGTGTCCAACAGTTGGCCAACTGTCGAAGAGCGCAGATGGGAATAAGCCGAACTAAGAGAAGAGACGAAAGATGTACAAGTAAAAGCCTGGGAAGAATGAAACATTTGAATACTGTCCACAGGGTATCAACACAGCAGGTTGAGGTTTAGAATTGATCTTAAATTTGAATGAGATGAATTCTAATTTGATAAAGAAGGGTTATACTGTTAGAAGAAACCATTCAAGTAAAATATCGTAGCTTTTAGCATTTGTTATTAACCAATATATTAATGTATAATTAATCAATCTAAACTAACACTAAAGATGACTATTCTTAAAACTTGACCAAACCTTTTAAACATTTAACATTTACACATACTTCCCTTTGCTCTTTGTTTCAAGTCAAAAGCATAGGCAATGCATAACCGATTGACATGTATGAATATTAAAGAATTTTCATCTTGGCTCTGTGGGCACATAAGCATTTATCCCAATTATAGTTTGTTTATTTATTTATTTTTTAATGTATATTTATTCTCACAGTGTTGTGCCAAAGTTACCGTTTGTCTCAAACACATTGGTTGCATTTGAAATGAGTCCAACCTGTGCAGATTTGATTTGATGCCAATTGGTTATACTTACCTTCCGACTTGATATCAGCTTGCTGTAATGTGACGTATGGGTTGGAAATTGTAATTCAAGAAGTCTTTGTGGGGCGCTGTGGTTCAGGTGGTAAGTCATTCTGTACTAGGTAGTTGTGTCCTTGGGCAAGACAATTAACCCACCTTGCCTCCAGTGTACATGCCACTGATGTATGATGTGTGAATATGTTTGGTGGTGGTCAGAGGCGCATTGGTTAAAAAGTAAGCCACACCCCTGGACAAAACTATTGCCAGCATGACATCTGTTTCACTGAGAGTGACCCACTCATTTATCTAAAGAAGGCAGCTCTGGTGAGTGCTTATTACAACTGCGTAAAAAGCCAGCACTCACTCTGATTTTGCTTGATTACAAGTTTTACTGTATTAATCTAATACGGCTTGACTGTGTCAGTAAACATGACTAAATAAATTATTTAACGTCAGATCAAGCTAGCTTGGAGGATAATAAACCATTTAGAGATTACATGTCTTAATAAATAATTTACTAGGAATAGATTTTGCAAACTTTTTAACTATCATGAGAACTTTACCAATACAGTATGCATGTGCATTTGCAGCGGTGCCTTTCGAACTAGTTTGACACACAAAACGTCTCCTTCTGAGACCTCTTACAGTCTGTGTGTGAGTGTGTGAAGGCTCAGGTCAGATGAGCACAGTTCGCCGCTGGTAGCGAGAGAGGATTTTGGGAGGTTTTGCAAAGCTTGCATACTTCAGTGTAAGAAATCTATGACTGAATGAATGAATACTTCAGTTTCTAAAAAATGTGTGTTTACACACTAGTAAGAAAATGACCAAATAACATTTTTAGTTTAACTATGGCGTCAGTCTTTGGGTTCATCTAAATGCAAACAGAAGTAGCCAAACTAAAAGATCAAGATGTCATGTTCTGGGGCAAGACCCATGCATTTATGGATTGATGAGGAAATGTAGTTTATGTAATACTGGCCACATTTTTGTTAGTAGTTGTCATCTCTAGGTCAGGTAAATCACTTCTTATAACCAAACAAATGGCCTTGCACATTTAACAGAAATATATTAGGCCTTCTGGGTGATCATGGCAGAGTGGTTAGCACTGCATGTTCTCCGCTTGTTACCGTGGGTTTCCTCCGGGTACTCCAGCTTCCTCCCACCGTCCAAAGACATGCATTTGTAGGTTGGAAACTCTAAAGCGTCCCTAGTGAATGAATGTGAGAGTAAATGGTTGTCTGTCACTGTCTGTCTCTAAATGTTAGCCCTGCTTAGTCGCAGGACTAACATTTAGAGACAGACAGTCTCTAAATGTTCACCCTGGCCTTTGTCCAGGGTGAACCCTGCCTCAGGCCCAAAGCTGCTGGGATAAGCTTCAGTCACCGGCGACCCCTAATGGGACAAAGTGGTAGAAAATGAATTAATATTAGTCATTCAGATAAACAGGGCATGGTTTGAAATGACTGGTGGCTTTGCCAGAATTGATGACATGTTGTGCTTGGCTAAAATCATTGCCACAGTGTGTTTTCAAAATGCAATAGAATATTTTACAATCAGAGCTGCATTGGTTCACCACTGTTGTCTTTATGTCTGAATGGTCCCTTGGTGAAATTTATCAAAACACAATTTTCTAACGTTAAAATCATGTGCATGAAACTATAGCTGAAATGCTTATGTGATATGTGTGAATGACATTTGAAACTTGAATTTACTCAACATATTTACTGAACCATAACACGGCCTTAGAGTGTCTGCTTTCCTAGTAGGTCGCTGCACTGAAGGTTTTTTTTGTTTTAGGCACTGCATAGTGAGCACCTGCATAAAAGACAGTGGGTCTAAGCCTTTTTGTTTTCTCTTGGATTATTTATGACGACAAGGTGCACCGGGTTTAAGATAAAATACACCCCACAGTACTGTTATACTGTACTTTTCACTTATAATACATGCAAAACTGACGAATAAACCTGTTTTTGCAGAATTCTTAATGATTTGAGTCATTAAACATATACCATTCTTTTAAGTAAACATGTTTTAAACAACTACAAAAAAGATAGTTGTACAAACATATTTCAAAGTATTTGTGTGTGGGCTCACTCCACAACCAGGGACTGATGGGATAGGGTCTAGGGTGGCTTGTGGCCCCAAAGCATCCTCTGTTTTCTTTAGCGTAGGACAGCACAATGAATATTATTTCCAGTGAGATAAAAACAAGACTTAAAGATATCCTCTAGGCTTTATAATCAAGTGTTTTAATGGATGTTCAGAGGTGAGAATAGCTTTGGCCAGGGTGCATCACGTCTTGAGGAAGGGCCGATGGGAAAAACTGACAAACGTACTTTTCAACACTTTGGAAACACTTTTCATAACTTTCTGCCAGTTAAGTAACATTGTACACTCTAACGCAGAGTATAAATGAACTTGATGGGACATTCTCAATGGCTAAAACACAGTATCTACTGCTGCACTGGCTACGTCTTCTTACAAATAGAAACGGCACAAAAAAGAAATAAAGAAAAGCATGAGGATAGAATGACACATGGATAAATATTGCATACAAGGGAAATAACTAAGTTTGAAATTTGGACTAGGTTGTGGATTTGGGATGTGTTGCTAAGTTGAGACTAAAATCAGTGTCATCGTTTCAGTGAGAGATCATGCACACTGGAGCACTCCTGCCCTTCCCTCCTGCAAACTGTACTGTCCATTATCTCATCATTTCGATATTTTGCCATTATACCATTTGCCTTTCGCCTTTTCTGTTGACTGCCTTGGCTGCATTTTCCTTAGCACTCCGGACGCAGACGCGCAGCTATACGGAGTGTGGGCTGCAGATAAACCGAGAGCCATAAATCAAAGCGCCGTTTGGAGAAATGGATATGAAAAGCCTTTTGCACTGAATGACAATGCTTTCAAAGTGAAATATGCCAACGAGAAATTAGACTTGGATTCTGTAACTACTTTGCTGTGAATCATTTTTTCCAGCAGCATTTATTTCACTCTGTTTGTTTCCTCTTTGTTTGGCCCTAGGTTTTATATTCATTATTATTCATTTCCCAGTTTGGTGCTTCACTGTAGGCGACGAATAAGATGTGCAAAAAGGAAATTACAGCACTCGAGCTAAGAAATAAAGAATACGCTGATAGTAAGAAGCCTGTGTCTGCAAACCCACTATCGCAGATGAGTGCATTTTCAGGTCTCCTAATTAGCTTAATTGGTCAAGTGATTATCACTCTTTACTTAATGCAATGCTGGCTGTGGCGGCAGGGCATTTGACACAATATTATCTGCTGTTTTCATTGCTTCATACATCTACTCCCTCATTAAAGGCTGGTTCATAATGAGGAGGCCAACAGGCAACTGAGCACTGGCTTTAGAGTTGGTTTAAAAGCCAAAACTAAGGTAGAAATAGATTTGTAAATTGCACAATTTGAAAGTTATTGGAAGTAAGCTGCTGCACAGAAGGCTAAGTGGAGTATTTGCATATTTGGTTAAAATGAAGATCTTTTATTTTTGTTTTTTTTACAGTCACAAGTCTCTGGTGAGATTGATGACTACTGATGAATACTGTTTGCTAGTAGCATCATGTAACTTTAAAGTCTTCTGGTATAGATTTAATGGTTTAATGGCACACAATTGGTAGAATCCTACCTATTTTACTGACACATAACCCTCAGCTGGCTAGAAAATTCTGATATAAATGAGTTACAACTCCATGGCACCGGGATGAGCAGACCTCTCCTGAGAGACATGCTTAGCAGCTCAAACACAAGCAGAAATAGGCTGATACACTGGACCCTTGCAGAGTTTTATTTGTACAAGAAAAATTTCATCCTACCATTAAAGAAGACATATTTTTTTCTTCCAAACTTGCTGGTTATGTTGATAGCGATGGTAACAAGACTTTTTTATATTGCTGTATGTGTTGCTTATACACAGTGTAGGCTACAGTTTTTATCGCAGGTGTTTGTGTGGAACTTGGCGCAGTCTGTGGCTGTGGCTATGTTTTGTTGTTGTAGCCGTTATCAAAGTTTAAGTTTTCTCTCATCTCACTTAAGCTTATAGCTGAATAGCTGAATAATAAAAACATCATACGCATATGTGAGTTTGAGTGTTGCGTCATGGCTAATTTGCATATTTAGCTTAACGAGCGACAGCAACGTAAACATAAAAAAACATTTTTAAGATGTTTTAAAGTTTAATTCTGTATATTGAATGTGCTTCAACTTTATAAGATTTCAACGCTTTTCGGCACTGCCCTGCTCCAGGATCAGTGTCAGTCATTGACTTGAGATTCTCAGGGTACCTATGAAGAGTTGGATTCACTGGATTTTGTTTATTTATTTATTTGTTAATGCTGTTGGATCTTTCAGTAAATTGTCTCAATCCTTTATAAAGCCGATGACAGCTGTGGTTAAACAGACAAACAGACATGAGAACAATTACATTACGACTAATTGAGGCTTTAAACAGGTTAAAGCTATAAACATTATATTGGCAGGTAAGCCCTGATGAGCCGAGTGAAGTGTGCTGTCAAAGCCGCAAGCCAACAGCAGGATTAGTCATTAATAGTAGAAGAATTTCTCTATTACTATTATAGTAACCATAGTTTTGGGAATTAGTTTTTAAATGGTAAACATTTAATGATTATAAAGGTTGAAACATGCTCAGGAAAAGCCTTTGAACAACCTTGACTTTGGCCTTGTTAGCTAACAAACTAATAGCAATGGATCCTAATAGACTATGAAAGGTTTAGTCTCTACTGACCTACCTATATTGATATTTTAACATCTGCAGCCCCAATATTTACATATTTAGCCACGTATCAAACATTTGTTTCAACACTTTAGTGATTTAAGGGACAAATTCGTGTTTTAATTGCACACTACACCAAGATGGCGGCAGCAACAAAAAAAAAAAAAAAAAAAAATCACAAGACTGAGATTGGCTCATAGGTTAAATAAAAATTCTTTAAATGTGTGATTATTATTGTCATTACATAAGCTTCTAGAACATATATTTATGAATTTATATATTATTACTACCCCTGAGTAATTTGTATCCACAGCACTGAGCTCTGACATTATAAAGTTGAACTATCATCGCCGGCTCCACATGTTGTAAGACGAAGTCGACAACACACTCTGGCAGAAGTATCGACTTTCACCCTGCTGTTCTTTCACTGTAGTTCACTTTCACAGTTCACAAACGCACTCATATGATGTCAGACGCTTCAGTCTGTGTGTGTGAAAACCTACAGGATGGGACTTACAAATTGAATTCAAATATGAGTATTGACATTAGAGAACCCTTGAGCTACAACCTGCCAATGAGAATTTCATCTGTTTAATGAAAGCTTTAACCAGCCAATGGTCTGACCAACTTTTTATGATGCAACATAATTTATGCTCAAAGAACTTAAAAATATGAGGTATTTTCATCTAAATACGGCCCAACTTTGCAGATTAACAGGCATCTTAAGCATACACAGAATTGTTGGAGAGTCTACAGAAAGTAGGAGAAAACATGTCAACATTAATTACGATCAAATGTTGTTAGTCCAGTTTTAGATGCCAAATAGTTTCTGCTTAGCTCTCATTTTAAAAGAACTCAAATTAAAAAGACCTTAAAGCAGTCTTGTGTAAAGTTTAGCTAGTGGCACTGCATGACTGAACCTGGATCTGCCTGATATAATATGAATGTGTGGTCGGTGATTAGCATTATCATCTGAGCCATGTCATTTACGTCTAAAACGATAAATGTCCACTACATCTTCAAACCAAAAACATGCCCAGACCTGTCAGTAATGCCACATCATTTAACACTCCAGCCAAGTTTGGCCACAGTTTGGCCGTAAATACTTTGATGGCTCACAAATCTCTCAGCTGCAGCTCAAGGTCACCACATAGCTTTTATCCTAAAAAACTTATATTCTTACAATTATTTTATTTGGTTCATGCTTATTTCACTGACAGAGTACCTGCAGCTGACTTTCCTGTCACCGGGACATGGTTTTATCACAAGACGTACGTGACTGACACACTGCACTCACAGGGGGCAGAAATAGTTCTGTTGAGGAATCTGTGCCTTTACTGGCTAAAGGTTATGTATGGTTGCTTTAAGTCCACTTTAATTTGAGGGTTAGCTTTGTGAATGAGACAATGTACAATAGGGTGGGACTCTTTAGGCATCTCCCAATTCGATTCCCACAATTCCATTCAGGTAAAGTTAAACCATTATATGTACTACATATGAGATTTTAATTAATTAAGTCTAAGAGAAAAATAAATCTGTTCATTTTCAGATGGATTACTTTATATTATGTATTTGAAAACTATAGTATAATTCATTTACAAGCCAAATAACGGGCTATAAAATTGACTGTACAAATGCACCCCAGTAAGCTAATGACTTGAACGCCCTGTGCCTGGAGCTGGAGCCCGGTCTCTCTGCTGCTGTTTGTACTTCACTTTCTACTGTTTGGTTCAGTTCCTCACATGTTCAAATAACTTTAGTTTTAATATTAGTGCAATAATCACCATCACTGCAAATGAGTCAGCTCATTTGTTTGTTAGTTTTGTGTTAGCTCGGTCAAGCTAATTAATCATCACAACACCGGTTGCAGTCAGCACTATCACTATAAGTAGTTCTTCGTGTTTGTTATGTTGCAGAATTATTAAGCGTTTATGTGACATGACTTTATAAACTGCGGCTCTTATCCACCTCATTTTGTCCTCCTTTTTTGCTTCAAAAACATCCAAAATGTTTTGAGAGAGTAGCTTTTAATGAAGCTCGGGGACGCTATTATGTTCAGCTCTTTTTAAATCATGAAGACAACAAAACTACCCAAATGACCTTGATCAAAAGTTTACATACACCAGTTCTTAATACTGTGTATTCCCACCTTTAACATCAATGACAGTTTGAAGTCTTTTGTGGTAGTTGTGGATGAGTCTCTTTATTTTCTCAGATGGTTAAGCTGTCCATTCTTCTTGACAAAATGCCTCCAGTTCCTGTAAATTCTTGGGCTGTCTTGCATAAACTGCACTTTTGAGATCTCCCCAGAGTGGCTCAATGATACTGAGGTCAGGAGACTGGGATGGTGTCTGAGAATTCTAAAAATGTGAAAAAGAGAAAACAGGACTAATATTGAGCTCTGCATTAACAACGTAAAATGAGAATAAATAAGTCCGAAGTCGGTAGTAAATAACATAGGCCTATGTAAAAATGATCACTGCTTGAGACTTGGTGAAAACGGAGAGATAAAGGCCTCAACTTCAAACGGTTAATAAGAATAAAGACAAGAGAGTATGTATGCGAGAGTTACTGTGTTGTGGATGGGCTACAGATGGATAAAGAATGAGGATCTAATAACAGTAAACCTGAAAGTGCAATTACTACTATGTTAAATATTTATACAAATAGCAGACAGAACACGGGTTTTAATGGTAAAGTGCCTGTAGAAGACTGTGACTTCCAACAACAAGAGCAAGGAAAATGACTTATTGAAGTCCAAAAATATAAAAAGAGGCATGCAGCAGCAAAAGAAGAATCAAGATAGAGATAACAGAGAAGAGACTTAGAAAGAAGTATACATATGTACTTCATAACACTAATGCAATGTATCCTCTAGGCCTCTAGGCTCCCTCCACTCCCCCAATAATCTGCCACTGGACAACAGCGGCCCGTGCTCTCAAAACCTTCCACTCTGCATCACCCATCACCTGCTCCCCCTCTGAACTACAAGCTGCTGCCAACATACAGCAGCAACACAGAAGAGGTAAGACCATAGGCCAGTGTTTCCTGCTGACCGCACACATGCCCTCATTCAATTGATTCTCCTGTTATACAGTATGTGTTTACATACAATGTAGCAGAGAACACTGTGAGTGCAAGAGAGCATCTTCCTTAGGTTCATTTGATAGACACATATACATCAACGACATAGGTGTCCCTCAAGGTTTCCTTAATTAATACAAGGCTAGAAATCAGATAGCAGCAGAATTTGAATCTGTTTTCTTTTGAGACAATATCTATATTTATTACAACAAAACAAAGATTTATTAACTACAATAGTTGCTGTAACCGTTAAGAAAAAACAAAAATGACAGCTTTTGCTTGTTGTTGTATTCTATGTATCCCAAGCCTGATGGGGTGATTGATGAATGCGGCCTTTACTAGGTCAACATACCTGTACATGCACCTGCCGAACAACACTATGGTCAAGGCTTTGACCTCAGATGAACAATTTGATCTGGGGACGTCATTGTTCGCATGTACACCAACAGAACAACAGCTCCGTGACTGATCATACTAAAGTCCTAAGGGCCATATGGGTCACTAAATTTAACATGCTTAAGAGAATTGATTTGAATTATTATGAATGTGCACAAGTCTCACTTCCTGTTTTGTTTCAGGGAAAGGCAATGGATAGGCAGGGTCAGCCCTTAGCTCGGTTTCAATGGGTTCACCAGTTTATCTCGGGCATTTCTGAAGTTTATTTATTATTTATTAGTTATTGTTTTGGAGTGATTCTGTGTCTCAAATACATTGAATTTGAAAGTACCAAGGGATAAATTAGTGAGACTTTGATTGCCTTTGATTTTACACGTTAAATCCGGGAGTGGGAAAGGAGACTTTTATCCCAGCAATTAGGTTATTTAACAATTGGTCAATGCTTAAGGCTATACCAACTTCCCCTTACTGGGTTTTCGCTCCTGCCATAAATATACAATTCACACATAAGTTAATGTTTCAGGTTTATGCTTTATCAGCATAAAGAGTGGGAAATGTTCGGGAAATTATAGATTTTCTACTGTTATTAATTACTGTTTACTCCTAGTCCTGTTCAGCTCATGTCAGTCCTGGTCATGTCATGTCTTTCATGTCAATCCAAACATAGAAACAGACATAACTAGCCACATAGACATAACTCACCACAGACTATATTCTGCACCTGGGAACTTGTCATGGGGAGTGTGGACGATATACAGCTGCTACCACCATATGTACGGCATGATATAAAATCTCATGTCTTGTTTACCTTTGCATCGTCTTTCCCAGATGCCTTCTTGGCCATAAATGCAGAGTGTGGAGGGAATAGTAAGTAAAAGTGATATTGGTTTACACAAAGTTACATCAACAAGGCTAGCCAAAATTACTCTTAAATGTTTGTTTTGTTAGGCAACAGGCAACTCACAATGCAGACCCCACAAGAAAGATGTTTAAAGAGCGTATTCCAAGGCAGAGGTACAAAATTGCAATCCAGGGAACAAAGCTGAAGTCAGAAACCACTAAGAGACTGGACCAATAAACTTGAGGAACTGCTAGTAAGCTCACACAAGGGTTAAGACAATCTGGCACAGAACAGGGGAAAGGGGAAGACTTCAGAATAAAACACAAGAACTAAGATAAAATACATGGACAGACTAACTAAAACAGACCAGGAGAGTGGGACATGACAGTTTTACCATCAGACTGGAGCAATAACTGATTGACAATACATTTGCAGAGTTTCATAATGTCCTGCCGTGAAGCATCCACCACATAAATGCAGATATACCCTCAGCCTGAATGATTAGTAGGGAGCCGAGCAGCTTTTTCTATACGTGTCGAGCCTGGTGTCCCGGGACATGTCAGAGGTTACCATTGTGACTCTGTCACTTCCCTAATCACTCTGCCTCATTAACTTAAACTTCTAGAATATACTGCCCTCTATTTATGTGTGAACTGCCGTTGACAGCCTGGCACTGGACCAATCACTCCCTTTAATTAATGCCAAATTCTGTAGCTTACAATTAAATATGGAGCCTGTTAATGACTATGTATATATATATATATATATATATATATATATATATATATATATATATATATATATATATATATATATATATATATATATATATATATATATATATATATATATATATATATATATATATATATATATATATATATTAAAATATAGACTCCAAAAGCCAAATGAAATTATTTCATACAGATCAGACAAGCTCCAAACAGCAGCTATGGGCCACTCTCAGGATTATTCAGCACAAACTCGACTGATGCATCCATCCAATAAGATCTATAGTATCTGATACTAATTCTGATATAGACATAATACAGTATGATTAGACTTTATTCTTTTTTTGTTGAACATATGCCTGTCGCCCTCTTGCTGCATGCATTAAATGTACTATGGTGCCACATTCTGTCATTCTGACTCTTGGCTGGTTGCTAGTTTTCCTGTATGGGTAGATCACAGCCTGCATTGGCTCATTACTGCCACACTTTAGTAGCTGCTACAACATTCATTCATTCATTTTCTACTGCTTAATCCCGTTAGAGGTCACGGGTGACTGGAGCCTATCCCAGCAGTTTTGGGCCTGAGGCGGGTACACCCTGGACAGTGGCCAGTTAGTCGCAGGGCCTGCTACAACAGAATGTGTTAAAAATAGACCGCTTAGGCTTTATAAAGCCACAATTGATGACTAAATTTGTTAAAAATGATTTTAGTAATTGATTTTAATCGATTAAATTGATTAGTTGTTTCAGCCATAGTAGGAATATAAATGGCCATAATGACTGCTAGACAGGTAAAATGCTGGCTGATATAATGCAGAGGAGGAAGGTTAAGTTAAGGTTAGGTACTGTGGAGACCAGGTGGAAAGGTATCAAGGCTAGAAGTATTTAGGCATGGTTTAAGCTTTCCTAGCATGGTGTGGATAGGAAAATAAATGATGGAGAAGGAGGGATCCTAAAGGAGGAGTTTGAATGAAGAATGGTTTGGAGGTGAAAAGTGTGTCAGATAGGGTTATGAGTAAAGATGCTGATGTTCTCTTTGGGAGTGACTAGGATGGATATGATCATGAATGCCTTCATCAGCAAGACAGCTCAGGTCAGATATTCAGGAGATAAAGTTAGAGGGGCCAGACTGAGATGGTTTGGACATGTTTAGAGGAGGGAGAATGAATATATCGATCGAAGAACCCTGAGGTTAGAGCTACCAGACAAGGTCTATGGATGGATTGAAGGAGGAGATGAAGGTAGTTGGTTTGAAAGAAGAGGAAGCAGAGAATAGGTACAGATGGTGGCAGATGATTTGCTGTGGACACCCCTGAGGAGAGTATTTTTTTAATTGCCATACACATTGAGATAGAAACATTATGGGCTAGTAATTTTGAGGGCGTGTCCAGAGCTGGCACATTGTTAAATGAAAGGCTGGACATGTCATAAACGGGCAGATTTTCTTTATAGATTGACAGATCAAGTTGCGTATGCCAGAGGTGAAAACACGGGTGATATTTGGTCATTTTAGCTGTTATATGCTATTTTCTTTGCGTAAAAACAACCGTTTTTTCCTTCACTTAGTTAAACAGTGTTCACTTGCTCCATCCTTTAATAAAACAGTACACAATGACAGTAGACTAAATACAAGGACAACAGGTTAACAGCTATTACTTTCCGAGTAATTATCCAGGCCTGCGCTCATGCCTCTCATCAGCTCATAAACACAGTCCTGCCGTAAACGCTGGTAACTGCACGTGTCCTGCTGGGATCAGATGGATGTGAGCTAACAGGTCTGAGATGAGAAACACCAGGTCTGGACTCACTGAAGTCTTGAGCTCCAAAAAAGAGATGATACTAGAACGAGTTTTTTAGTAATTTATTGTTTTAACAAAGTATTATACAAAATTTATTTTAATGTAATATTTAGTTCCTGTATGTATTCATTTCACTGTATGTCTATTTTTATTTCAACTAGTAAAAAAAAATATCAATACATTTTTTGATACATTATTAGTTATACATTATTAGTATGTATATAATTTTTTTTTTTGAGTGTTATCAGGCCTCAATCCGTCTTGTGCCCAAACCCTTCTTCAGAACGCCCACAGCGGTGCGTGGCGGCTCGCCCACACCTGAGTCAGGTGGAAGATGTCAAATCAGCCATGTGTCACTATGAGCCTTTTTCCAGCCGTAAAATCAGAACCATCAATGGCTTCTTCTCTATGACATGAGAAAAGAGACAATCAAGTGATGCTCAGGGATTAGCACGACGTTAGTAAAGTTGCTAAAGCCTGCAAAATTCCATTAATACAGCTCAGTTTTATAAGGAGGCAGTGCACATTCCTACAGTGCACATTAAGCACACTAGATAAATAAAAGATACTGGCTAGATAAAAAAGACTTTTGTATGAAAAAACATATGCAGTTCTGACATAATCGCACTGTAAGTCGGTACAGCATCAGGTATTGGAGCAGCAGTAATGAGAACATTTTTTTCTAGTGTTCATTGCTGCAGTATTCACACAGCTGCATAAACAGAATAAGAGGTCATCACAGCATAACCTCTTATACCAGAAATGTATTGGACTTTGAGACAGAAACTCCTGCTGTACCTAAAATAATGAAGAAATGACAGTGTAACTATTTTACGTAATTTATTTATCTCTTACCACCTTTTCCATTAGGGCTCATTTATTCCTGCTGTTATACATGCTTTTAATCAAAATAGGAACACAAATTCCCTCTCAAATTAGCTTGAAAACGATAAGAAAAAGCAATGTCAGTTGACCAGACTCTGTAGGACGCTACACTATTACACTATGGCCTGTAAAAATGATGAATATTCCAGCTATTCTTGCTTACTCCTCTTTTTCAAGAAGCCGGCTACATGTTTCCCACTGTCTGCTCCGGACGACCATCAGCTGATCTCTTCATTTCACTTCCATACATTCTTTCTGAGCCGGGTACAGCAGCAGCCAAGATTTGTCCTTCTAACATTAAGGTCTGTGACTCTTCACTGCTACTTGTCCAGGCAGCCTATAGCCACACTATGATTTGGCACCTGCAATAGTGAGATTTAATAAGAGGTCTTGTTTGATTGTTTATTAGGCAACTCAAAATCTTTGATAAAATATAAAAATATGGACTTTCTGTCGAGTAACAGGAGGCACAGTAGAATGGCCCATATGCCCGCTGTTGTTTTTTCATCTCTTTGGGCGAAAAAATTAAAAAATCACATTGATATCCACACAGGGTGGATTTTGTATTATTTAAAACAAATACATATTAAAGTCTAAAATTTTAATACTAGTTTTGGTTAACTTTCTGTTTTGGAATTTAGCATTGTCTTTGCTTTGATTAAAGGTGGTACATTAGAGGTTGCAAAAGCTGTCATGTGTATTTTACAAAAGCAATATTAAACTGATACACTACTCAGGTGAGGTTAGAGGTCATTAGTGGTGTAAGGGATCACAGCTGATATGGATCTGTGCAGCTCATGTCCCATGGCTCAGCACGCATGTGACCATGGATTATACTTTATTATTATTTATCTTAATTTAAAATGTTTAACGATTGCAAGTGAAAGAGTCAAGTAGTCAGGTGTTGAAAAGCCGCTGGCTGACCGCGTAGTTCTAGTTTAGAGAAAGAAATTAACATAAACCATAAGTAGAAACTAAAGTGCACATTTAGGTTGCAATGTTTGGTGCTGCATTCGACGCATTCAGAGGCAGCTGGTAAATCCGAAAACTTCACAATAAAAAGCTGTAATATTTGTTTTTTCAATCAATAAACTGTCTCCCATTCTTGTCCAGTATCTCTCTAAGTTTGTGTTGGAGTAGTTTAATCATCAATTACTGAATAGTTCTCTCATAATTTAGCATATACAGTACATCATAACAGACAGTGATCATCATCAACCTTCAACCTTGCTTTGCTAAGCCCTAGAAAATTGCTTAAATCAACTTGTTTTCAGAAAACAGAATCTTGTCCAGTATGTCTCTGGTTATAAATGCAAGAGGTTTGTCCCCTTTTTTTAGCAAAATGATTCAATCCGTGACTCAAAAATGCAATGTGATCCGAACTGTGGGTTTTGTAATCCGTTACACCTTACAGAGGTCAGTATTTTGAAAGTGGAATTAAAAACACTTATTCAAATCCAACTCTCTGACCCACACTTTCTTTCACTATGATTGCACCAATTTTCTGTGCAAAAAAACATGTATTCAATTCCTATGTACAATCATTTTTCCAATGAATCAAGGCCCCTTTATACAATTTATTAAATCTATTTCTGAGCAAAGGGTCACTCAAGGATGCAAGAAGAGTACACTCATAGTGAATAAAAATTGTTAAGGATAGATATATATAAAACATAGTTAAGGACCAATTGAATAAAAATCATCCAAGGCCTTAACCTTTGCCATCTTTGCCAAATAATGCTGTACTAAATAGAAGTAAGCTTTTCAGGGCCACAGGAGAAACAGTATTCTAGTGCAGCGGTGTGTGTAAGACTCATAAATAGGTGTCTTTAGTTGGCTCACCTCTTCATTTTATTCTGAATACAAAAGCAATGAATACAATAGCAAAAGTTTGTAAAGTGTGCAACAAGTGACAAAAAATAAATAGAAAAAGAAATGTTAGTTTAAAGTTTCTTTTGTCACATTTCCAAAGCCCTCCCCTCCTGCAACAGCCTAGAGACCTGCCTGTTAGACTTCATTAATTCCTAACCCTCCCACAGTAATAATGTGGTGTACCAAACCGAAGTCTACAGCTTACATTAAACCTCTCACATGAAGGCTCCTTGGTGGCTCACCTGGTAGAGCTCATACTATATACTCAGGAGACCCTGTCTACGGTTCAATCCAATAACGGCAAAAAGGCCAAACAAATAAATGTACAAATAAATTAAATTATAATTGTAATCATACAATTATTTCCTGTTTTGACAATACTAATCCACAGTTTAACATGAGAACAACACCCAATGTGAACATTCCTTAATTTGAGGACAGATAGATCTGAATGTATGCAAATGTGACTGGCCAAAGCTCAAAGCAGGTGTCACCAGTTCCAGTACTGTCACACTATATAAGCATTAGGGATGTAACAGTTCACTCAAATTATGATTTGATTGGATTCACAATTCTGATCTCACAAGTCAATTTTGTCATGATTTTGTTATGTTGAGACAAATTAGAAAGAGACTTTTATTATTTCACAAATCAGGGCTCCAGACCAACTTTTCTCATCACCGTCCCAGTATCATCCCGAGGGTCAGTTCCAACAGGCAATGTCAAATGTTCCCATACTTATTTAAAATGCAGGCTAATGTTTGTCCATTTGTAATTTTATAAATAAAATCTAATTCTTCCTGCGTTTACATAAATTGGATCTGACTTACCACAAGGTGGTGATCAGTTGAGAGCTTCGCCACTCTCTTCACCCAAATGTCCAAGACATACAGCCCCTTACGGTTCCTCCAACAGGTAGTGTGCTCACGGGCGGTCGCCCCTCCTTCGAGCTTATTTCTTTGATAAGCATTATTTATGACATCCAAGTCTTGAATATAGTGAATTTCAAACATCAATTCTAACCTAATAACAAGAAAGTGAATCACACCTCGTTAATTGTGTTCTAGTAGAGACTGATTGCAATTATTAAACATATACTGTATTTGATCTCTAATGATTGTTTTAATATGTTAATGGTTTATGAAGTAAAATTTTATTTCAGAATTGTTTTAAAACTCCAAATATGTCTTGGGTCAATTTGACCCGAGGAATACAAGATGGTCCAAAAGTGTTTCTCACTTCCTGATTTGCCACCATAAGTAAACTAAGCAATGCTAGCGGCAAAGTTGAAAATGAATCTAGCAATCACAGGGAAGGGACTGAAAACTCCAGCGCACTCAAAGATATGGGTGTACTTCCAGCTCCTCCGTCACTCACCTTCCCCTGTCCCTTTTACCTATATTTTCAATACATTTCTTTTCTGCCAATTCATTTTCTTATCATTATTCATACTCACAAGCTCCATAAAACAATCTCGTTCCACTGTTTATAGTAAAAAAAAAAGACATTTTTTTGCCCTAATCAAATTGCCTGTAAATAAATAATCGCTGCACTAGCGTTGATAAAAGTTGCAAACTGTCCACTTACAGTTGCCGTTTGTCTTTTGTCTCTGGCGATAGCGTCTGTCTGTCCAGAGACATGTGTCTGGAGCTAAGACTGAGCTCCTGTTCGATGATTTTAGAAAAAGGCAGCACTCTTACTTACTCCTCTCTCTGTCCCTGACACTGCAGCAGACGGCTCTGTTAAGGCCTGTTCACACCGGGACGAATTTCGCGACGTTTAACGCCTCATGACTAAACAATGGGCGCTAATGTGAGTGTTCACACCGACGCAAAAACGTAAAAGTTTTTAAAAACGCCTCGGGTTTGTTTTTTGGTTTGACGCTACCGCATCAAAAACTATAAAAACTATGACCAATGAGATTAGCGCTTTTGCTCACGTGTCTAGAGCTTCTGAAGTTACAGTAAAACACAACTTGGGGCGCTCAAACACAACGGTCTTGCCGAGCACACATACTTAACAGCGAAGAAGATATACGACAAGTAGCATCTACACTGCCGGGAAGAAATAAGACGAAGAAGATGCAAGGCAAGATGAATGTAGAGCTGCTGGTCTTGTTGTTGTCGGAACACAAAGAACTATATGACAAACGCGACATCGATTACAAAAATTACTTGCTCTCTTCTTCTGAGTGAAAAGCGAGAGTCAGAAGCGTAAAGTTGGGCAGCGCCACCTTGTGTACCGGGGTAATTCTGTTTTACATTAAGCGCCATCTAATGTCAGGGAATGAATTTGCATGTTCACTCGGCTCATCGTCAGCGAAAATCGCTTGGGTGTGAACACAAGAAACGCGTTGAAAAACGCTGGTGAATACCGCGCGACGATATTCGTCCCGGTGTGTACGGGCCTTTAGGCGCTGGTCTGAAGAGCAAACTGAGCTATACGCTAACAGAAACAGGTAGACTAACTCCACACTGTACCAGCTGAGGTCAGAGAGATTAGGACAGGAGTTGGCTCATTAAAAGCTAAAGCAGTTGTGCCTCGAGGTGCTGTTGATTCTGAGCAGTGTCCGGGAGATGCGCTGATATTTAGAGACATTATGTTATTAAACTTCTGTTTGATGCTAGAAGCTAATCATTGTCACAAAATAAAATGAAGCATGTGAAAACACTGGTCCTTTTATAATAAATGTTATAATGAATAAATAATGAACAAAAATTTTGTCAGTTTGAGGAGACACCTGGTAGTAACTAAAAACCTTTTGAAAAATAATTTTGATTAAATAATAGCAAGTCAGTTATGGATATAATGGTCTTTTACCACCTTCACCTTAATAACATATATATATATATATATATATATATAAACATATATATATATATATATATATATATATATATATATATATATATATATATATATATATATATATATATACATATATATATATATATATATATATATATACATACATATATACATATATATATACATATATACATATATACACAAAAACCAGCATGTGCACTAATATTGGCACCCTCCTTAATATTTGGTTGCACACGCTTTGGCAGTGATGACAGGCTCCAAACGTTTCTTATATCCATCGATAAGCTTCTTGCACTTCTCGGGTGACATTTCCTCCCACACTTCCTTTGCAATATGCTCAAGCTCTTTTTCAGGGTTCCTTTCTCCAATGGCATTTTCAGCTCCCCCAAAGATTTTCAATTGGATTGAGATCAGGACTCATTGCTGGCCATTTTAAAACAGTAGATTTTTCCCTTTCAACCATTCCTGCGTGCTTTTGGAGGTGTGCTTTGGGTCTTTATCTTGCTGGAGGACCCATGATCTTCGCCTCAAACCTAGTTTCCTTACACTGGGCAAGACATATTGCTCTAGAATTGCTTGATAATCTTCTGATTTCATGATGCCTTTGATACGGTCAAGGCCTCCAGTACCAGATGCAGCAAAGCAGCCCCAAAGCATTATGGATCCTCCACCGTGCTTGACTGTTGGTATGGTGTTCTTTTCCTTAAATTCTTCATTGCGCCGTCTGTAAACATACTGTTTGTGTGCAGGACCAAAAAGCTCCACTTTTGTTTCATCTGTCCATAAAACATTGTCCCAGAAGGCTTGAGGTTTGCCCAGGTACTCTTTCGCGAAGATCAATCGTTCCTTTTTATGCCTCTTCTTTAGCAATGGGGTCTTCCTTGGCCTCCACCCATAAAGCCCCGCTTTGTTTAGTGTGCGGCGTATGGTACTTGTTGAAACAGTTACACCAGACTGCTCCAGGTTGGTCTTCAGGTCTTTAGATGTTTGACGGGGTGTTTTTTACACCATTCGTACCAACCTTCAAAGACTTCTGTCATCAATTTTTCTCTTCCCCCCACGTCCAGGGAGGTTCTTGACAGTTCCATGCCTGGAAAACTTCTTAACATTACGCACCGTTGAAACAGGGATGTCAAGGTCTTTGGAGATGGTCTTATACCCTTTGGAGGTCTTGTGCTTGCAAATAATAGCATTTCTGGTGTCCTCAGACAGCTCCTTTGTCTTTATCATTGTCACACATGAAGAGGGAATAACAGGTGGCTTTTTATAAAACCAAAATGTTCATTTTTTGGCTAATTCGGGTCACATGGGTGGAGGCAATTCATCACAGGTGATCCTCATTTGAGATCTGCAACAGGTGAGCCAAATTGGGTTTCCATACTTATTTGCAGCAAAGGGTGCCAATACCACTGACAAGGCAACCATTATGGTTTTCTCTGTTTTCCTCATAATGTTTATCTTTTTAAATGTTATTTATCATTTACTGTTTTGTGTCAAACACAAGCTATCTGTAGTAATATGTTGGTTAATTTGATACATTTCCTTCAGTAGATATTCCACAATATGTACATAAACTTCACGAGTGCCAATAATGGTGAGCAGGAGTGTATATTTTTATTTTTGTATATTTCACACTAAAACCTAATACTGAGATCCAGTAGGAATCCTCTCGAAAAAATGTGCAAGGAAGTTGCTTTAAATTAATAAAGTTAAAGCAAAAGTTTATTTTCTTAGACAAAGTTTAAAGTTTTACCTCACCTCACTTGTTCTAGTCTATGTGCACCAAACTTTGTGTTTACCGGATGTCATGCAGCTCAGTTGGCCTTTAGGTTTGTTTGATTTGCACCCTGAACTGACTTTTCCTAAAGGTTGTGCAGTTGCTCACAGTTTTTGAACTTCTCTGCCTTCAGCTCCAGAGATAGTCCAGTTGCAAAAGGGGTTACTGCTCCCCAACATTAGCTATTCCCAGTTTGGAGAATTAGACAAGAGCAATGCCAAATAAGAACATGTAGAGCCAGATTTACTAAGGTGCATAATTTTGCAATGGGTGCTAATTTGTGATTGCAAAGATGGGAGTGGCCGAGTGCTAAGTGGTGCAATAAGCAGTTAGACAGATAAAGGTACTCCTCTCTTTAAAAAGTCCCACCAAAACTCATCCCACGCAACTATATTTTAGTGATATAGTGGAAGTATAAATATCCCTGACTAAAGGCACAGGAGCTAGTATCAAGCTGTTTTGAAAGGCGCATGGCAGAAATGAAATATTCCCAACGTTTAGCATACATCTATTATCTTCCTTGTGGGAAAACAGCATGGGTTCTTTTGGGGAAAATGTATCCTCAGTTCTAATCCTTGTGGAGGCATCGACTGATGACTGATGTCGTTTGCCTCTGAAGTAGCAAATAGAGTGTGCTATCGTCGCTCTGCTCAACACAACACAGTAAAGAGACCGTTGAGAGACTTTGGAAGTGCACAGAGAAATGAGGCTCAGAGCAAAACAGTTCTGTCGACTGTTAACCATCAACAGCCTGAACAAATGTCTACAGATATATCAACTTTCTGTGTCACATGTCCGTTCTAACACAGGAGCATAATTAGGTCTTCACTTCACTTCACTTCTCAGAATTCTCAGTTTCAACAGTTTTATGTACTAGGCTGAGGTTGGGATTCAACGTAACTTTTATGACAACATAATTGTGTAGAGAAAAAGGAAGGATTATGCTTTTTGGTAGCACAGTGCATCTGCTTCATGACATAGTTATAGGTTTTAAGGTATAAATCCTAAGTCTGAAGCCTGCTTATTAATAAAACCTCTATGATCCAATGCATGAACATGTGCTGTAAATACAAAAGTAGAAGTGCTGATTTTGAAATGCCAAGTAGAATTTTTTGTAAGAATTTACTTTAAATTATAACTTTTAGCCAGTAGAGGGCTCAGATCCCTCTCTGTGCAACTGTTCTGTAACTTCTTTGTTTACCAGTAGAGCGAACGCCTGCTACGTGAACAGTAATGTCACACAACAAACGATCTGGCACTGCTAAGTCAACACTCTTGCCCCAATGCTGTTTACCACATTTGCTTACTGAATACATTTTATTAAAAATGATCCAGTACTTGGACTGTCTGATAGGACATTCACCTGCTTTGAAGTCTGTAAACTAGGCTCTCTAGTTTTTTATTTTTCCATGGTTTTAAGGGTTGCCTATGGCAGCAGCATTGGGGCAGGGTTCACCCTCACCAGGTGATCTTGCGTTCATTTCAAGATGGGTCGATAAGCTTCACCATAGCTTTAGACAGTGGGAGGAAGCTGGCAGGCAAATCCACAACCTTCCTCATTTGTGACAGGAGTGCTAACAACTTTGTCACCCCTCCAAGTAAGCCAGAGACCACAAAAAATCAATTCATGGCACATTCTAAGTGACATTAGAAGAACATAGTGATGAATGATCTCTTATGGCCATCTTGTCCTATTGTTCCATCAGTTTAAGGTTGGTGGCATTATCTTCATTTCAACAGCTATTTTCTTCCTGTGATTTGGTCTCCCATTAAAATGAAAGAAAGCCAATAATGATTCATTTGTCTGGCCGTCGGGGCACCACTACCACTGAGATCTGTTTCCACTCGTTCTGATCCACATTAGCTTCATGTACTCACTTACAGCAATCTGCCGACAAACGGAGTGATAGATGCTCTCCATAAAATCCAACCTTCGCAGAAGTATTCCACTGGAGACTTTACTGCCGCCGGGAGTGCTTTGTAAAGAGACACGTGCTGAGCTGCTGCAAAGATATTTTTTAATTCCAACTATTGAACTGAGTGCTCATAAAACGAAATGAACAAGTCAGCCCTCTTTGTTATGAGCACGGACGCCTATAACGCCGGATTGATATGCATTAGTTTGATAAAATAAGCATTTATATTTATGAATGCTCCTCGCTCACTCGCCTCATATATGAGGAAATGAGTTCAAAGTGTCTGGGAATGTACAGTGCGTGAGCTGCTTGGTAGTAGTCCACCAGCTACTCGTGTATGATGGCAATGAAAAATGTTCATTTCAGCAATGCTATTTGCAGTGGCAGTGTACATATTTTCTGCCATCTCTGTAAT
Source organism: Neodontobutis hainanensis (assembly GCA_024349245.1). Classification (NCBI taxonomy): domain Eukaryota; kingdom Metazoa; phylum Chordata; class Actinopteri; order Gobiiformes; family Odontobutidae; genus Neodontobutis; species Neodontobutis hainanensis. Next base: position 92,067 of record JALDNG010000712.1, read on the forward strand.
AAATCATGAGGTCATCATGCCATGCAGCGCACACAGTTCTGCAGCAACAGTAAAACAGGGCTAGTCTCAGCTGGACACCACATGGTTTTATTTAAAATAGGGTATGGCTGCTGATTTCTCTTTCTTTTACTGGACTCCCACAACTATAATTACATACGTCTTCAGCTTGTGTCTGCATCTATAACTGTATATAATTCACATAAATCTATGTCTTACAGAGGGGTATTGTGAAAAATGCAGTTGAACAAAGGATTCATAAAACCCATTCAAACTCCCATTACTTCTTGATTCTTTTTTGTCAAATACTCAGAGAGCATAAACTGAGCACTGCTGGAAAAGAAGCACACTCATGTTTCTTTAAGGGATGGGCACAAATATTCTAATATTCAAATATTTGATCTGCAATACATATTAAAAAACACTATTCAAATTTTCTGATTAATGTTATACATTGATTTACTAATTTCTTTTTATTTTATTTACTTTATTAAATTATTTATTTATTTAAATTCAATAAATCCATAATGAGCAAACAGGCTTTTTTTAAACAGATCACAGCTGGCAGTGTTTTGGTTCTTTGTTCTTGCACTGTTCACTTCTGCTGCTGAGTCACGTGACAAAACTGTGACACACACCTGTCCACTCTCTCAATGGAGCAGCAAACTTTAAACATTATTCTTCATTTAAATAAACAATTATAGCTTAAATATTCAAATACTTTATTTGTGAAAAATATTTATCTCTAGTTTCTTTTGGAGCACACAAACTTGCATGGTGGTTTTGGATGGATTTGGGTTTTAGATTTTATAAAATTACTGTCAGAATAATTTTCACTGGGCATGTCCACAACGGCATGAACCTGCAGGGCTACCATAACTGTTCAACTAAAGGAGGAGTGTGAGGTTTGGGGCTGCAGTCGATGTGGTCTGTTCAATATCTGTTTGACGTCCATTTCCACAATATGTGTGCACTTTTTGTATAGATAGAAAAGGCTCATTCATACTATACGTTAGATACACATTCGATCTGTTTGAACTCTTTTCTTATTATTGTTGATATTATGGCACATATGCAAAGAAAACCTTCATAAAGACTTCAAAGAGTAAACATACTCATGAAAGACATTCATACCTACTCGACGTGTGTGTGTGTGTGTGTGTGTGTGTGTGTGTGTGTGTGTGTGTGTGTGTGTGTGTGTGTGTGTGTGTGTGTGTGTGTGTGTGTGTGTGTGTGTGTGTGTGTGTGAATATATGGTCTGTCCCCATTTTAAGTGCCAGGAGAGCAGGCTGGGGCCAACACATCCCATTTCCGCCCCACCTCCCAAGCTGCATTCCCCCTTATCTTTATTGTATTTCCTGCTTTTCTCCATT